>JAVSCE010022385.1:0-19682 GCA_032199065.1 Smutsia gigantea | reverse complement strand
GGTGAAAGGCGCATTAGGCTGCCTATCATGGAGGGTGATCTTGGAGCTGTGTAACCAGCCAGGGAGCTGGAGCACATGAAGATCGTGAAAGCTCCCAACCTTCTGGGAAGAGTACACCCGGCCAATTTTGTCTACCTGTCCTTTTTCCTGAGCAATATGCTCTGTGCAATCCTTGCCCCTTTAGCAGCCCTCTTGCTAAGGGCTTCCTTGTTAGGAAGTGACTCAGACTGCCCACCTTTCTTTTGTCCCAGAGCAACCGGATATGGATCTCTGCTTTATACAAGCAGCTGGAATCTCAGTCTCTCCAGGAATTATGCCTGTCTTAGCTTTCCAACCCCCTAATTACGAGAGTATCATGCAAATACCATGAAATGTAGGTTTTTGTTCCCAGAGCAGATCTCCGGAGTTAGGTATTAAGCACTCCCAGGTCTCCACTCCCTCCCTGCTCTGTTTCTCTTCCTCCTGCCAGTGAGCTGGGCTGGGGGAAGGGCTTGGGTCCTGCCAGGCCACAGCTTTAGTATGTTACCCTGTTCTGTGAGGTCTGCCCTTTTCTCCAGGTGTATGCAGTTTGGCACAGTCCTCTTTCCTGTTGCTCTTTCAGGAGTAGTTGTATCAATTATATTTTCCTATTATATGAGGTTTTAGGAGGAAGCCTCTGTCTCACTTCTCACACTGCCATCTTTAATCTCCAGAATTTTCATCTGGTTTTAAAAGTGGTTTCCACAGTATCAGTTTACTACCCAGTCTCAAAAGTTAGTTGGAATACAAACAGATTTAGTCATATATTAAAGGAATTAGCGTCTTTCAGTATACCTTCCAAATTGTTAATATGACATACTAAGATTTTGTCTCATTTGGAGAGATTAAAAAAATTTCCTTGTATATTATTACATATGAAGCAATTTTCTTATATGGCAAGTATGCCTGAGAAACTACATATATTCGTTTCTATTACCTAACCCTTGCCCACTGACATAGCACTTCACTCCTTACTGCTCACTCATTAACTGCATGGCTTCCAATCCCAAGATTAGGTTCACTGAAACAGCGCTTGGTAACTTCAAGTTCACTGACAACCTCCAGATCATGTTATTCAGTGGACGTAACCCAGTCTTCACCTTACCAACCTCTTATCAGCATTCAGTGCTGTTCACTATCTGTCCTCCTTAAATACTCCTTCCTCTTAAAGTCAGTAACACTCTCTTGTTTTCTCCCCTTCCTCTTCTTATATGGCTCCTTATTCTTCAAGTCTTACCTCGAAGATCCCCTCATGGTCATGCTTCAATCACCTTTTACCTGAAAATGCTTCAAATAAAATATATGAAACCTGGAAATACTAAATAACCATTTTTTTAGTTTATTTTTATATCATTAATCTACAATTAAATGAGTAATATTATGGTGATTACACTACCCCCTTCATCAGGTTCCCCCCCCAACCCCATTGCAGTCACTGTCCATCAGCATAGTGAGATGCCATAGAGTCACTACTTGTCGTCTCTGGGTTGTACAGCCCTCCCCGTGCCCCCCGAACCTTACGTCTGCTAATTGTAATGTCCCTTCTTCCCCCTTACCCCTCCCTTCCCACCCATCCTCCCCAGTCCCTTTCCCTTTGGTAACTATTAGTCCGTTCTTGGGTTCTGTGAGTCTCCTGCCGTTTTGTTCCTTCAGTTTCTTTTTCCCTTAGCTCTTATACTCCACATATGAGTGAAATCATTTAAATAACCATTTTTAAAATAAAAAAATAATTAACTGCTTGCATGAAAGAACTGACCTGCTTGAATACATAATTCTCATTTATAAAGGAATTATGCATTAAAACAGGACTACAATGTGTCTGTTTCACATTTCTATCTTATTTAACATTCAGAACAAACTCATGTGACAAGAACTGGATTTATTCTCATTTTAAAACTGTGGAAACAAGCTCAGGCAAATTACTGCACCACCCTTAATCACATAATTAGTAACAGGGCCAGGATTAAAACTCAGATCTCTCTTGTTCCACATAGAGTACCTCCCTTATACTCTCTTTGGACAGCCAAAAGTAGTGGCATAGCACTGTTTTTCATAAGGCTAAGTTTTCTTTAAATGCTCCTGACCAATAAATATTAAAAGCAAATCAACTGTTAGAAACAATGCCAGCATTTTAATTTATAGGGAAACTTTTCTTCTTATAATTGACAAGTCTACTTCTGTGTAGGTGAATGAAATATATCTGTATATCTCTACAGAATCAAAAGCAAATTGACCCTGTATTATCTAAGCTAATTCATTCAAAAACCAAAGTTAGAAGTAACCATCTTTTATATTCAAAAAGTGCTCATTTTAGTTTCAGTAATGCAGCCGTTTTCTTTCCTGGAAATAGTCTCATTCTAGAATTTCTGAAGAAAATCAATATAAACATCTTCCTTTAGGCAGGGTATGTTGAAAGGACTGCATGGTTACTACACAATTTATATCATTTCTTGGAAATAAATAAATAAATCATGGAGATGAATGAATTGTAAAGAATGTCATGAATATTTGATCTCGGTAATGAAAAGCAAACGGTTGTTAATGTCCAAGGTGATTATTTTATTTTCTTCATGAATTTTGTGCACTCATAAATGACTTTCCATGAGCTTCTTGAATAGTACCAAATTAGATATTGCTGAAGCAATTTTTATATACCTCTCCTTAAGAATGAAAATGGTAATTTTCCCAAGAGACACACATCACCCCACTGAAAATGAAGCATCCCCAAATTTCAATGTAGCATAGGCTAACCGTCATCTGTTAATAAACAGAATGATTTTGAACACAAAGTAAAGAATCTATGATGCTCAAAAAAGCAGTAAAATGGTTCCGACATGACATTTGCTCCCTTTTTCTGTATAATTGCCTCACTTAGAAAGAAAGCCACACCATTTGAGAATGGCAGTCTCTCCCTATTTGGACAGAATGAATCTTTGTACTAGGGACTGTATAAAAAGATTGACTGTGAAGCTGTCTTTTCATGGCCCAGTTAGAATAGATGTCAGGTGCCATTGCTGTAAATTAATGACCAGTGTACTCTTTACTGAAAGAGATCTCTTCTTTCCCTGTTCAGGCAGCTGGGGAAATACTAAATAAACAGAGAACAAGGCTAAACTCATAGTAGTTCTTATAGTTCTTATAGGGTTATCTTTCCAAAAAGAAGGGCGATTTGGTTTGGAGTACCTTAGATTTTATTACATATTTCTTTTAGTAATTGCAAAGGTAAATTGTCATTCATGATGAAGAAATTGGAAATATGAGCAAGGTAGCATTTTCCTCAGTCCCTATTTGACTCTTTGAATACCCTGCAATAATTATTTCAGCATGTTTAATGCTATCGTAATTGTAATAAGAGCATAGGGATAATACCTAGTTAAAGAGCAAAAAGATGTTTTTATATAAGTTCAATATATTTTTACACAAGCACAAATAATCATAGTTTTCTTGTTACAAGGTATAACCTAATTAATAATGAACACCTCATTTAGGTCAACAATGCTGACTAGAGATTTCAGTAACTGACTCTGACAGTCACTATACAATTCCACTGGACACGAAGCATTTCCCAGGTAAAATTCTGCACTCTCTTTTCCAACTTAGCCAATTTATAGACAAAGTGACATTTCTGTATATATACAGATATACAACTTTTTCCACAGTTAGGCCATGGTTTTCCACTTTTGTGTGATTGGTTGCTTAAGGACTGAGTCTTATAGGCCAGTGTTTCTCAAAGTGCAGTCCAACATCAGAATCACCTGAGGTGCTTTTAATTAATTAATTTATTTATTTATATTTGAAACATAGTTGATATAAAATATTATATTAGTTTCAGGATTATAGCATAGTCATTTGACAATTATATACATTATGGAATGCCCATTATGATAACTGTATTTACCATCTGTCACCATAGAAGTTTATTACAATACTATTGATATATTTCATGTTATATACTTTTCTTCCCTGTGACTCATTTTTTAATTAGAAGTTTGTACCTCTTTATCCCCTTCTCCTATTTCACCCATTCCCCACTTTTCTTCCCCTATAGCAACCATCAGTTTGTTCTCTGTACTTACGAGTGCACTTCTGTTTTGTTTGTTTGCTTAGTTTTTAAGATTCCACATATAAGCGAAGTTATATGATATTTATCTTTGTCTAACTTATTTAACTAAGAATAATATCTTCTAGGTTCATCCATGTTGCCACAAATGGTAACACT
This sequence comes from Smutsia gigantea, assembly GCA_032199065.1. Classification (NCBI taxonomy): domain Eukaryota; kingdom Metazoa; phylum Chordata; class Mammalia; order Pholidota; family Manidae; genus Smutsia; species Smutsia gigantea. Next base: position 15,445 of record JAVSCE010022385.1, on the reverse strand, counting down.
TCATTCTTTTTATGACTGAGTAATATTTCATTGTGTTTGTATGTATATATAATGGTATCTTCTTCATCCACTCATTCTGAGCCCAGTACAGACAAGTTATTCAGATGCACAGAACACATTTTGAAAACCACTATCAAAGGTCATGATTTTTCTCTTGGAAAGATTTTCCCAGTGTTTTGCAACCATTTTGCTTGGCTGCCTCATTTAAGAAACCAAAAATGGCCTATTAATGGATCAGTGTGTGGGCAGCACTTACCTTTGATAAACTGGGTAAACTTGTGCTTCTGATGTGGTCAAATATTCTTGACTTATATCCCATTTGAGTGGCTTTCACATAGAAATATTTTCTAATTAAAAAAAAGAAATGAATAAAAAAAAATTAAACCTTTGGACCTTGTGTACACTGGTGAAACTTATATGAAGACCTATTGTTAAGCACTAAGGGAACGAAAAGGGCACTGTAGGGCAGGGTGCATATATCACAGCAAAAACAGGTAACAAGGCATGAAGGAAGAGGATGAGTTTTTTATCTGCATGTACAAGTTAGACCCCAGGAATTCTATAGAGCATTGCCAGAGACAAACATTGGAAAGAGAACACAACAGAGCTCCCTGGCATATGTAGTTCTCAGCAGTTGCATTTCAGAAAATAAAACTCACGTTTACATACTTAACGTGACCCTATACTGCCACTTATGAGAACTTTGGGTTTGGAAGTTCATGACCTGGGGTCTGAAAACTCCAAAGGTATCAGTGAATGGGTTTTCAGTGAATTATAAAACTCCTGAAACTCTGTAAAGATTTTTGTGTATGTGTGTGTGTGTGTGTGTGTGTGTGTGTGTTTGTTTTTTTTTCTTACCAGGGAGAAAGGGGAAGGTTGTCCATAACGTTATTTTCTCAGAGATGTCTGTGACCCCACAACAGGTGAAAAATTACAAGGTTTCTTCTCTGGTTCCCCTTAAGGCCCCTTATATTGATGTGAGGTTAGAGATTTAAGCAAGGTGAACGTCTGAAAAGCTGGGAAGGAAGGGAACACTGCTTCTACCCAGAGTTAAAAGTCCTGGTATGACCAAAACATGACTTCATTATTTGGGCCCTGGAACCATATGTCATTTTACCTACCCCTTCCAGCCCATCCTGCACACCCACAAAGAGCAAAACATTAACCTACAGGTCTGGCAGATAAAGCAAAACAAGACATATAAGCAGGGCAAACAGTTCTTAATTCTAATTGGAGGCTCATCCATTCTTTAATCCAACTTTCTGTTTGTTTGACACCCAAGGCTTGATCTCACCTTTTGAACTCATGCCTTTTGCCCTAGCTAGAACAATTTGTCCCTAGATCCTAAAAGCTTGGTTCTAAAAAATAGGAGAATGCCTTTCACATCTTTTTATTAAAGCAGACATCCTCTCTAAGTTCATCAGGCAGCTGAATCATCCTCATGCATTCAAGGTGACTTTATCCACATCCTGTACCCGGAAGGCTTACTAGGAAGGTTTCTGGTTGCTGGGGCAAGATTTTGATTATAGAGAGATAAAGAAGAGGCCAGTAAAAGGTGGAATGGACTCTATGTGAGGAAGCTGCAAGTATGCTGAAGCTGGTGCAAAATAGTGTTTATAATCTTGATGATTAGGAAATATTCTACACAATAGTTTTCTACTTACTGGAGAAACAGACCAAGTACACGTAATAGTAAGTAGATGTAACTAGTCCTCCCATGAAACAGGATTCCCAGGGAGACCTATTTGCCTGTCATTTGTAGGACTCTTTGGCTCAAGTTAACTTGAAATCAACTTGATCTACACCTAACTCTCAAAGGTGATCATCTCAGAAACTACAGTGCAAAGTAATGATCAATAATTAGCTGGTATAAAGTCCATAGTTGGTATGGAAACATGCATGTGTTTATTCACTCATGTATTCAATAATCATTTATTATTATTTGATATAAATTGCCAATGAAGTATTGTTTCATATCAAATAAGCCCAACAAATATGAAAATACCATTTACAGACGGTCATTGCCTATTATGAAACACACAAAAAGAAAATTTTCCATTCAATATCTCTACTATCAATGGTAATGCTTATTAAACATAGCTTGTTCACCCTCTATGCTTGAGTTTCACTTTGGGAGCATATTTGAAATAAATTCTATTACATGTGGAAGCCAAGAATATGACACTAAACTAGATTGATGAGACTGTACTCACAGTAACTAGTAAAAAGGATCCAACAAATTAGATCAATTCTTAGTGAGGAAGAGGATATTTAAATAAATTAAGAGAATAGCAGAGATAAAGAGATTCAGGAACCAGATTTTCTATTTTGTTTCAGATATCCAACCTTGGGCCCTTGATATTCTATTTACTTTACACTCTTAAAGCCAGATTTTCAAAGACCCTTTTTTTTTCACAATAAAATCTAGGAAAGCCACATTGATCTAAAATAAGAAACTAGGAATGTGAACCTGCTTGGAACCTCACCCTCAGTGAACTGAAATGATCCTCTTCACATAGCATTTTAGTAAGGTTCCTGCCTGGGAATTACTATTGTTCCCATTTAAAAAAAATCCTTTGATTTTTTTTCTAGTGGATAATAAGAAAACTAAATACTAACCTTGGATTAGAATGATTCTCTTTTTCTGCCTGCCATTCCACTTTACCACCTATGGGTAAAATTGCAATATTTTTCCATAATCTTTTGTCTGGTTTTTCTACATCTTCATATTAGTAGTTGTTTCCAAGGGGTGGAGAGTAGACCATCTCCATATCAATAGGCAATTACAAGGGCAAGCCAGAGCATATCTGGACCTGAGAGGTTGGATGGGGCCCCTTCTTCTACAGTTGGTTCACAAGAGAGACGGGAAGCAGAAGTGGATGACTGCTTTTAAGAAATAAATGGGTTTCTCTCACTTTATGTCTCCCTTTGACTGATTTCAGTTTCAAAGGTATTTTGCTCCCAAATTTTCCCCAGGAGTTACATCTGGTGGTAGTTGGCAGGACCTCTGAACCTGAAAACTGACTATATGGGTGTGACCCTTGGACAGGCTGACCCTAGAGATGGTGGGGAGATGCCTGGAAGCACCCCTGTGGATGGTGGGGAAACCCAAGTAGGCACAGCAGTAGAGGGTGAAACTTCACTTAGGAGCACCCTATCTTTGGGGCTTCCAACTGGGGAAGCCCTAGTGCGGAATTGGTCTAAGGTAAAGCACCTCCTAGAGGGGTGAGGCCTTCCTCAGAATTTGGGAAGGATGGAGACACCTGAAGCTGTGGAATTAGCCCTCCATGAGATAGAAGACTGCTTAGATGCCCTCAGTGGCCATGTACCAACTGGCATTGTGGGATGTCTTTTCCTCAAGGTAGTGGAAAATGTCATCACGGAGAGAGAAGGTTATTGAGGGGAGAGAGAGACTTTGGCAGGAGAGAGAGACACACTTCAGTATAGCTTGGAGGAAATGGGTGATGATCTTTGGGATATCCTTAGAAATAGGGACAGTTACTAAGAAGACAGGTCATGCTTCTGGAAGATATATTAGCAGTGATGGAGGAGGCAGCAGAAGAATCCACATTGCAGGAAGCTGCGGGGAAGGGAAAGGAAAGAGAGGAGCCTTCAACCCAAAGATGATAGAGGAGGTGTTGGGAGAGGATGAGGGGGTGTGGTGAAGGGCCGATCTGTTGCTGAGGCCACCGCCTTAGGCACAAGCCTCTCCTGTATTAAAGACCCACCTGGTTGTAATTAAGAAAGTAAAAATGCAACAACCATGGACTCATCAAGGAGAGTTGCCACTGCCTCCCCAGGATATAGAGCATGGCATGCTTGGCCTCTATAACCAGGATGAGCTGGTGAACATGAGCATCTGATTTCAGCAGGAGCCATTGGAACCTCTGCCTATGTGGATTTTGCATCTTTGGTTTATGGGGGTGGAAGACATTGTTATGTCAGGTTCTGAAATGTGTAGCCTGGCTTCCCTGACGACTCACCCTTCTCTCTGGGAGAGGTTGCAAAGTGCATGTCACATCTCAGGGAATTGGACATTTCTGGATTGGCTGACAGCAGCCATCAGGGCAGTTTGGCCTAATCAGAGTGATTTACCATACTTACCCACTAACTGAAAAACATGCAGAGCTCCAGCAGGTGTTATGGGATTTGGACATGAAATTAATCACCTATCAAATGGACCTCAAGGGACCTGATGAGGAATTGTTCACCATAGGAATGAGAAATCTGGTGCTCCATACATCTCCTCGATCTCTCTTTGGTTCACTAGTGACTACTCTTGCCCCACACCTAGGGCAATCCATAAGTGAGGCTACTCCTTCTTTAGCCGATCTGGGGGCAGTTGAAACAATAAGAGCACAGAAGGAAGTATGGGCTACGACTTAAAAGAGATGCAAATGGCCCTGTGAAAGTCTTGAGGACCCAGATATGGATTGATTTGATAAAGCCTGGGATACTGAAAAAAAAACTTGAGGTGCAGACCAATAGGATCTTGTTAGAACTGTGGCACCAATTAAAGCCAGAGCATCAGCTCCAGCCACTGAGGTCCAGGAAATGGAAGCCAGAGGCAAAGCCCTGTGTCTGGCCTGTGTCCCTGCAGGACTTCCTGGGGGATAGTACTCAGGCTCTTCCTGGGCCCTCATCCCCACAGGATGACAATTGGGTGTTGCAGTTTGTCTGAGGGGAGGGTAAAGGCCCCAACCTTTGGAGTTATGGTGGGCAGCAGAGGTCACACGTAGAAATAGCAATTCATTGGTCCCCTGTGAATGTACAACATGTCCTGGTGCTGGTGGACAGAGTAGCTGAATGTTCTCTGATTTATGGAAATGCTGAGCATTTTTCCTAGGACTCATGCTATGATAGACGGCCATGGGGGTATGGCAATTAGAGTGAAGAAAGCCCAAATCCTATTGTGGATAGGGCATTTACCCCCAAAGGATTATACTATGTACATTTATCCCATCCCTGAATATATTTTTGGGGTAGACATCCTGCATGGTCTGTGGTTACAGACCACTACAGGCAAGTTCAGGCTGAGGGTATATGTGGTAAAGGTAGTTCTGAGGGGACATGCTAAGGATCCACCTTTAGCTCTGCCAGTACTTCAGTGCATGACAAATCCTAAGCAGTAGAAATTGCCTGAGGGATACAAAGAAATTGGAGAAATTCTACAGGAATTGGAGAAGATGGGTTTCATAAAGCCCACTCATAGTCCTTTTAATTCCTCAGTGTGGCCAGTGAAAAAGCCAGACGTCTCCTAGTATATGACCGTGGACTATAGAGAATTGAATACCCCCTTTGCATGCTGCTGTCTATTCCTGAAGCAGTCATAGACAAGGTCCAGGCTTTCCCTACCCATACCACTGTGGCAGAATTACAAGTTTTTTTTGCCGTCTTTTGGGTTACTGGAGAGTGTTTATCCCTCACTTGGTACAAATTCTGAAGCCCTTATACAGTTTGGTATAAAAAGACATCAGGTGGGACTGGGATGAAACATGTGCAGCTGCTTTTACTGCTGATAAGTGAGCAGTCAAGCCTATACAGGCCTTGCATGTAATGGATTCATCAAGGCTCTGTGAGCTAGATATTCAAGTAACCGAAGATGGCTATGGATGGGATCTTTGGTAGTGGCTTGAATGGATATGTCAAACTACTGGATTCTGGTCACAACTATGGAAAGGAGCAGAGGTCCAGTACACCTTGACAGAGAAGAAATTGGCTGCTCTGTACCACACCTTACTGGCTACAGAGCTCATCGCCAGAACAGCTCTGATCAAGGTAATAACCACCTATTCTATTGCAGGGTGGGTAAAAACTGGACCTAAAGGCCATGGAGTGGCATTGCAAAGATGCCCATACAGGCCAATTGGGGTGCCTATTTACAGCAGCATAGCACCCTCTCTACTGTCCCCTTAAGTAGAGAACTATAATACTTATTGGGGCCAGTGACATACCTGTGGAAAGCAGGAAGAACTTGCTTTTGAGCCATTGGTAGCTGAGAGTCCTAATCAGGAAGGAAAAGCCCCTATACCTGAAGATGATTGGTATACAGACATCTCCGGTCATGGGCAGTCCCCATCGTGGAGAGCTGTGGCTTTCCATCCTAAGACTGAGACAATATGGATGGAGGATGGAAAGGGGAAGAGCAGTTAGAGGGCTGAGTTACGGGTAGTATGGCTCATAATCACACAGGAGCTCTCCGCTATAGTTGTCTACACTGACAGCTGGGTGGTCTATCAGGGCTTGACTCTCTGGCTACTGACATGGTACCATGCCAACTGGATGGTTGGTCACTGGCCCCTTTGGAGGCAAGAGTTGTGGCAAGACCTATAGGTCTCTGGCTAGACTAAGACAGTTACTGCATGTCATGTGACTGGCCATTTGCCTTTGGCATCCCCAGGGAATGATGAAGCAGACACATTGGCCCGGTTGTGTTGGCTAGAAGGAAAGCCTGCCTCTGATGTATTCCAATGGTTACATCATTGTTTGTTGCATGTGGGGCAAAAGACAATGTAGGCTGTAGCCTGTTGGTGGGGCTTGCCATTGACCTTTAAAGAATTCAGCAGAGCCATGAAGGAGTGCCTTGTGTGTTCTAAGAGGGGCTTACACCAAGTCCCACAGCAACATGGGACAATAGTAAGGTGATGGATACCCCTTGTCAGGTCGCAGATAGACCATATTGGGCTGTGCCTGTATCAGAAGGATATTCTTATGCCATGACTTGTTTGGACACAGCTATTTATCTGTTGATTGGTTTTCCTGCATGTCATGCAGCTGATAAAACCACTGAAAGGGGCCTAGAGATTGTCTTTGCAACTTATGGCCAACCACAGGTGTTTGAGAGTGATCAAGGCACCCATTTTACTTGATATGCATTACAATAATGGGTGCAGCAATTTAGAATAAAGTAGAAGTTTAATGTATCATATACCTGCACTGGGGCAGGTATGGTAGAGAGATACAATGGTTTGTTGAAATCTGGCCTGAAGTAGGACACCAATAGTCTACTGGGCAGGTCAGTTCATTTATGGACAGTGCCACAGTGTTTGAATAAGAAACCCTGAAAACGAACCTTGAGCCCTGTGGATATGCTATCACACATTGCTGCCTCTCCTATACAACTGGATATGCAAACCAAAGAGGAGTTATTGTAGCTAGGATATGGCCAGCAGAGGAACATCCTGCTGCCAGCCCAAACTGCAGTAAACCCTGACCGTTGAGAGGACGTGGCCCTGGACATTTCGATACATGGACCAGTGAAGGCTGGCCCTTCAGGTACCTTTGGGAAAAGGCCTGGAAGCTGGTCTTGTGTGTATTTCTGGAGTAACAGCAGAGTGGCCCCCAAAGATCATGGTAGTGTACCCAAAACGTCCATTAGGTAAGAGCATCTCATGGGGAAGTTTTGTTTTATCTTAATGGCTTGTGCATGTACCTCCCATAGCCCTATATATTGACACATCTGTAACTCCTATAGGGATGGGATGAATGTCTGTTATACTTAGAGCAGGACAAGATCCCATTCCTGTCACTGTCCTATCACACTAACACTCTCTTGCATGCATCTTACCTGATGAACAAGATTTGCCTGGGCTGGTGTCATTGAAATATGTATCTTATCACCCTTAAGGTCATTTTTTTCTACAGTCCCTGTAGCCTGGATGCACCCCATGGCTGCAACTGCCATGTGAAGATTGGTTTGAACTCCCTACCTTTTCATGTACTGACTGCCTGTGGAATGGTCAAGCTATGGTCTTAATCTGCATAGGGCTTTGAACCTACCTGAATCCCCTGGGTTGAGAATTATAATGATTTTATTGCTGTTGGTATTTTATGTTATTAGTCTGGTTACAATGGTCCATTTTTCTCTCACAGGGTCCATTGCGGAAGATGGGGAACATGTAGATTGTGAGGCAAGATTTCTGGAGGGGTGGGCTATTGGTAAAATTGCAATATTTCCAAAAGCTCTCACCTGGCCTTAGTGGATCTCCGTATCAATAGGTGTTTCCAAGGGGTGGAGAAAAATAGTCCATCTCTATATCAGTAGGTAATTACAAGGTGGAGCAAGTATATCTGAACCCGAGAGGTTGGGTGGGGACTCTTTGTCTGCCAGGTCACAAGAGACATGGGCAAGCAGAAGTGGACAACTTCTTGTAAGCTTTAAATGTGTTTCTCTTACTTTATTTCTCCCTTTGACTTATTTCGGTTTCAAAGGTATTTTGCCCTGGGATTTTCCCCCGGAGTTACACCACTCCACACCCATGACTTGAATTTTCTATGTGACATATTCTAATCATATACTCTGAAACTGCCTAATATGTGGGAAGGGTATAGTTTAAAATGTAGAGTCCTGGTTTAGAAATCATATATCTATGTATATAAATCATATATATATATGGATGAATTTTGGCATGATATACCTTCTGATTATACTATCTCACTCTAAAAGATTAATGTTATTGATACAATTTTATCATATTAGTTTGAAATACTTATAGTATTTTCCTCAAATCACATAGCTATTTTTGTTTTATGGAAGAAGGATAAGGCTTTGAAAGTTCACTTTCACTTACATTACAAAAGAGATTCCATTCAGTGTCATCTGGTTACTGTTCTTCCTTTTGTTCATAGTTGCCTTTGGCCTTCCTTCTATTTCTCTAGCACACCAGGCTTGTTCTCACCTTATAAACTCCTGCTTTTTATTCTGGATAGAACCATTTGTCTCTATATCTGAAAGCTTAGTTCTAAACCAACAAGGAAATTGCTTCCTACTCCTTCCAATTAAAACAAGAAGTCTCTCTCCCTAAGCAACTCTGACAACACCCACTTTTGGTGACGAGATGACCCTGTGTCCACTTTCCGGTTATTCTACTTATCCTTCCAAATACAACTGGGACATAAGACTGTGGAAGCTATTGGATTGTTTTTTGCCTGGGAGCTGCCATATTTGAAAGTGCCTCTACTCAGTACACTGGGGAAGCAGTCTGTAAACAGGCTGCAAGTTGAGCCATTCTGAAGGGATATTAAGAAGCATGATGGGCACTGGGTGGGGATGATTCAGGAAATTGGAATCTAAATGTAAATCTGGTGGTAGCTTTACCTCATCAAGTACCTTTCTATGATTGAGTCTGAAATGCTTATCCCTAAGGGCTTTCTCAAGGAGATATTAGAGCTGGATGTTGAAAGATGAGTAGGTACTCACAATGTAAAGACTGTTTTCACACACAGAGAACATGATCTTCCTCCTTTCTTCCCTTCTCCATCACCAATGGAATGACTTCTCCATTCTAGGCCACCAAAGTTTTTAGACCAAACTCCAACACAACACAGAAGCCCTTACCCTTCCCTCCATTTTCTGCCAACTGTGCTCCATCCCCAATGCAAAACTCATGTGTCCCCTGTGGCAAGTAAGATTTAGGCACGAGTATGCTGGGCCACATGTTTTGTTCACCTCTATATGCCAATGCCTGGATCAGTGTACTAATAAATACTGGATAAATAACTGAAGCGGGAGTTAACCAATGTGGTAAATAGAACAGGACATGTTTGTTACCCTAGTAGAGATCAGCCAAGTGAGATGCTGACATCAGGTATTGTGGTCAGCTGGCCAAGCAGGATGTATAAGAAACTACTCCCTAGAATGGCCAGCCTGAGAAACAAGGGGGTTTCCTCATACCCCAGTCTGGCCCTAGCAACAGGTCCTGGGCAACCAGGTGGATTTCCTCCTTTCCAGTGCTTATAATCCCCTAGACACTGCAGCCCAAATGGCATCTTCCCTTGGAGTCCCTTCTTATTAGCAGGATCTATTTTCTTTTCACTGTTCATTAAAAGCTTTACTGGTTTCTCTGTACTCTTGTCTTTTGGCTTCATTATTCATCACCTCTGAGACACAATCCTGAGGAAAACAGCATCTCAGCTGGTAACATAACTATTAAATGAATGAATGAATGCACCCAGACTTTCCATTGTTGCAGCTTTAGCATTTCCATAAAAACATTCCTCTCTTCTTCTCACTTGAAATTAATGATTTATTCTATTTACAATATGACTAAGCTTCAAAAAAAATGTCTCGTGCCTGTGTTTCATGAAGAAAGATTACAGATGAGTGATCAAGAGAACAGTTGGAAAGCTCAGCCTGTGCTTTAAAAACATTAAATAATGACATTGAAAGACTGGAATGAATGTCTGAAAACTATAATTCAGTAACCAAATTTGTTACACAGGGGCACAGGGAAGGTCAGTGTGTCTGTGGATGAGACGTGCAGTATCACAAATAATGGGCTGGATAATTCAGCAGCATTCTATGGGCTGCCATTCATCACTGAACACTTGAGAGGCATAAATTTGACTAATTTATTTCTACTACTTTACCTGCTTTGAGTCATATATCATATGTTGTTAATCAGACAACTCAATTTTGAGTTAGGTTTACAAAAGAAGAAAAAAATAAAGAATACAAAAATCTCTCTGACATAGTCTAGGTCCTTATTTGAATTAAAAAATATAATGCAATGTTAAGTACTATTTTCTTTGATGCTCAATGTTCACATGATCTTAAATATATGCTATTAATGTTTTTGTAATGCTGATTATTTAAATTTTAATATCCATCAGAAACACAATTAAGAATGCATTCAGTATACTTTTAATGACTGATTTGGTGGATTTAATTTAATAAGAATTGGCTAATCACATTTACGTAATAATCCCACAATAATTCTGCTTCGGGAGTAAAATCTCCCAGCTATCATTGGTGGTGCAAAGCTAATGAAAGTGGAAATGAAAGTTTGATTTTACAATGTATATTTTTCTTTCTCAGCATCCTATAACACCACTAGAGTTAAAGATATTTTCATCTGAGCATTAGGTTTAGATTATTTGATCTCTACATTCCCGTCTAACACTGATATTCTATGGCCTAAGGTGTATTCTGAAACATCTTTTGCTTTCTTTTAACTCCACTTTTCATTAGTTCCTTTGAGAGACTTGCAGTTTAACTTACATCATTTTACCCACTCAAAGTTCAAATTACAAGCTTTTTGATTAGAAAACATGCTAACTTTTATCAGTAAAAGAGTAAAAAATTACTTTGAAAAATCACATACAATTTGGAGGAAAACTGTGTGCTAGTGAAAACATGTTAGATGCCACATCCTTCAAAACAAAACAAAAAAACAGGAAAGAGTTGTCAGTCTGGAAAGTCCAATATTGACTATCATGCATTTACAAATAGCAATCTATTAGATAACTAAATGTCACTTTATAAAATGTTCAGCTATCACCTCTTGAAATTAAAAGACATATTTGAGTAATGGTGAAAGGGAATTCTTTTCTCTTTGCATTCAAGATCCAATAATAAGGCCAGAATTATGGTATTTAATTCTAAACAATGACTCAATTACCCCCGAAGCAACCCTCCCCTCCCTGCTGTTTCACTTTTTGCACAGAAAAGTCAATGGATACTCCTGCGCAAAGCCAGGCTCATTCTGTCAATCGCTATCTTCAAATTCATAAGGAGAAGAAAAAAGTCTCCTTATGTTGTGCCACATGCAGATAGACAGATAGGAGGAGAGCGATACAAGGAGGGAGTGAGGGATAAAGGTAGAGAAGGAGAAAAGGGAAGAGAAAGAAAGAGAAACCTGTACCTGGATTTTTCTGTTTCCTCTGTGAAGTAATAGGAGAGATAATCTAGCAAATGTAAGAGGAGAATTGGAGGACTTAAGGGATCCATGAGGGTAGTAAAGGATTAAAATGACTTCATAGGGAAATAGGTGAGGAACTGACTAAGTAATTGATGGTTCAGTCCTTAGGTAAACTTGCAATATACAGAATTAAAACTCAGAGTCTTTCCCCTAAAAATGTCTAGACTTTAAAAGAGGGAGTCAAGACAAAACTATATGAAATAGTTAAATACAGGAAGTAAGGCATTGAGCTTCTCCTAAAGTGCGTACACACACAGTCAGCCCTGGAACCAGCAGACATTTGAAAAGCACCAAGACTCTATCTGAAAGAGACTCATTTGCTAATCTTAAAGCATCTACTGGTGGAGCAGGGCCTGTTGGGTCTCTCTCCAAATGCACTTATGGGCACTATTTTTGTGTTCTTCCTCCACCTTGATTGCACTAGTGGGTCCACCACGGCCTTGTACTCTCCCAATACCCTGCTAAAACCAGTAGGCCCTGGTAGCCAGGGGGTGAGACTTGTGTTCCTGGGTCTCAAAAGACTGTAAGCAATCAGAGAGCTAGCTCTTGGCAGGCTACCAGCCCCAGGGCACTACACAGACAATATATGGAAATGTACCCTTAGTCTTTCTGTGAAAAAAGCCTTTTTACTTGTTTTGGAGCTTTAGCTTGAGGGGCAGGCTTCAAGTTTGCCATACATCTAGAGGCGATGGTTGTGCTCTCAGGGAATATAAACCAGATGAAGCTACCCTTGCACTCTCTCTCAGCCTCTCTGGGCCTAACTACAACTCACCAGTATTTCTGAGAAAGGGGCTTGTGCAGTTGTCTGAAACTCCAGTTTTTGCAACTGTCATCCCAGAGATGCCTGGTCTGGAGTCCAGCAGGGTTTATGACTTATATAAAGTCCTATGATTTATAGTAGTGTATATATTTTATACTTTAAAACCTGCTGCCTGAATGTTTGGGTACCAATCAGCTTGAAATTAGATGCTGACTGAGATCCCTACCTTTGGAGCACTAACAAGTCTTAGCACACCCTCAACCACTGTGACATATCAAGAATAAATAAGGCTGCTTAGACAATCAAAAAGGTTAGAGAGACAACCAAGAGCTAGGGCAAAGTTGAAAGATAAGGTGCATCTCCTGTACAGACCACTTTTTAAAACAGGGATTACTATCAAGGAGATTGAATCAGTAATCAAAAACCTCCCAATAAACAAAATTCCAGTACAAGACAACTTCACTGGTGAAGTCCACCAAACATTTAAAGAAGGTATAATAGTTATCCTTCTCAAGCTCTTCCAAAATATGAAGAGGGAATGCTTCCAAACTCATTTTACAAGTTGAGCATAACCCTGAAACAAAAATCAAAGGTATCACAAAAAAGGAAATTATAGGCTAACATCCCTAATGAATGTAGATGCAAATATCCTTAAAATATCAACAACCCAAATTGAACAATACAGTACAAAGATCATACACTAAAACCAAATGGGATTAATTCCAGAGATGCAAGGATGATTCAACATACACAAATCAATCAGTGTGACATACTACATTAACAAATGCAGTATAAAAATCATATGATCATCATCTCAACAGATACAGAAAAAGCATTTGACAAAATTCAACATCCATTCATAATAAAATCTCTCAACAATGTGGAATATAGAGGGAACACACCTCAACATAATAAAGGCCATATCCGACAAGAACACAACTTACATCATACTCTGCAGTAAAAAGTTAAAAGCCTTCACTCTAAGATTAGGAACAAAACAAGGATTCCCACTACCCCAGTTTTATTCAACTTAGTGTTGGAAGTCCTAGCCAGAGCAATTAGGTAAGACAAATCAACAAAAGGTGATGAAACTGGAAAGGAAGAAGTAAAACTCTCACTATATATGGACATAATTTAATATATAGAAAACTTTAAAAACTACACCAAAAAAACCAAAAACAACTAATAAATTAATTTAGTAAAGATGAAAGGTGAAAAATCAACATACAGAAATCTGTTGCATTTCTATATGCTAATTATGAGCTATCAAAAGAAGAAATTAAGAAAACAATCCTATTTACCACTGCATCAAAAAGAAAAAAAATGCCTAGGCATAAATTTAACCAAGGATGTGAAAGGCCTGTACACTGAAAACTGACATTAATGAAATAAATTAGAGATGACAGTAATAAGTGGAAAGATATTCTGTGCTCATGGGTTAGAGGAATTAATATTGTTAAAGTATTACCCAAAGAAATGTACAGATTCATTTCAACTCCTATCAAAAACCCAATGACAGTTTTTATAGAAATACAACAAAAAATCCTAAAACTTGTATGGGACTACAAAAGACCTATAATAGCCAAAGCAATCTTGAGAAAGAAAAAAGCTGTAGGCATCATGCTCCCTGATATCAGACTGTTTTACCAAGCTATAGCATAAAAACAGACATAGATCAGTGGAACAGAATAGAGACCAGAAATAAACCTACACGTATATGATCAATTAACTTACAACAAAGGAGTTAAGAATACAGAATGAAGAAAGAATATTCTCTTTAATAAATGGTGCTGGTAAAACTGTACTGTCACAGGCAAAAGAATTAAATTAGACTACTATCATACACCATACACACAAATTAACACAAAATGGATTAAGGACTTGAATATAAGATCTGAAACCATAAAACTCCCAGAAGAAAACATAATCAGTAAGGCCCTTGACATTGGTCTTGACAATGATTTTTTGTATTTGACTCCAAAAGCAAAGATAATGAAGGTGAAAATAAATATGTGGGAATACATCAAATTAAAAATTTCTGCACAACAAAGGAAACCATAAAGAAAATGAAAAGGCAACATACTGAATGAGAAAATATATTTAAATATCATATATCTGATAAGAGGTTAAAATCCAAACTTTATAAAGAACTCATATAACTCAGTAACAACAACAAAAATCAAACAACCCAACTAAAAAAAGTTCAGAGGATCTGAACTGGAAGTATCCCAAAGAAGACATACAGATGTCCAACATGGAAAGATGCTCAACATCACTAATTATAAGGGCAGTGAAAATCAAAATCACAATGACATATCACCTCACACCTGTTATAATGGCTCTTGTCAAAAAAACAAGAAATAGTAAGTGTTGGCAAGGAAGTGGAGGAAAGGGAATCTTTGCACATTAATGGTAGTAATGTAAAATGGTGCAGCCACTATGGGAAAAAGTATGGCAGTTACTCAAAAATTTAAAAATAGAATTACCATATGATCCAGTGAATCTACTCTTGGATAATAATCTGAAAGAAACAAAAACACTGATTTGAAAAGATCTTTGCACCTCAATGTTCATTGGAATATTATATACAATAGCTAAGATATGGAAACAACCTATATGCCCATAAATGGATGAATGGCTAAATGTGGTGTGTATGTGATATGTACACACACAAAAAAAGACATATAGATCAATGGAACCTATACATATATGGTTTTATACATATATAAATACACACACACAAATATGCACAGAGGAATACTATTCAGCCATAAAAAGAATGAAATTTTGCCATTTGTGACAACATAGATGGACCTTTAGGGTATTATGGTGAGTGAAATAAGTTAGACAAAGAAAGATAAATACCATACTATCTTATATGTGGAATCAAAAAAACCAAACAAATGAGCAAACAAAACAAAACAAAACTCATAGATTCTGATAACAGAATGGTGGTTGCCAGGAGTGGAGGACGTGTGGGTAGGTA
>JAVSCE010022384.1:0-61159 GCA_032199065.1 Smutsia gigantea | reverse complement strand
TCTCTCTTATGGAATTGGACAATACTTCAAATGATATGTTAAACATTAACACCAGTAGTGAACATGTGTCTTGTCTGTGATCTTAATGGGTTACTTATGTTTCTCCATTAAATATAGTGTTTGCTGTAGGTATTTGGCATGTAAATTTTATTAAGTTAGGAAGTTTCTGTGATTTCCCATATTGCTAAGAATTTTCTTTTTGTCTTAGATAGGTTTTGGAACTATTTTCACAGGGGTAAACATGTTTTTTTTTCCTTCAGTTTACTAATGCTTTTAATTGCGGTTGTTTTTGATATTAAAATCATCATTTTGTTCCCAGGAGAAAAAAATCCTTCTTAATCATCATGCATTGTATTCATCTTACACTGTTGAACTTGTTTGGCTCATATTTATTTAGCATCTTTGCATCTGCATTCATATCTGAATGGGGATTTAGATTTTCCTTTTATTTTATTATTATATGGTCTTAGAATCAACATTAGAGATGCCTATTAAAATTCTTTGGCAGCTTTATCTTTTCTTCTGTTCTCTGTGGAAAAAAATTATATATGATTGGGACTAACTATTCTTTTATACTTGGGTATAATTGACCTGTATTAGGAGTAGAATTGCTATTTGATAGGGTATATGTATGTTCAGCTTTAGTAGATAATACCAATATTATTTTCTAAAGTAGTAACAATTTACATGTCCACCAGGAATGTATAAGTTTCAATGTTCCTTGCAAACTCTTGGTATGTTAAGTCTTTCAAGTAATAAACTTTCATACATACATGAAGTGGTATCTTATTGTGGATTTAATTTGCATTTTCCTGATCACCAGTAAGATTGAGAACATATTATGTTTGTTGCCACTTGGATATCATTTTTTTTAAGTGACTTCCTTTTGCCCATTTTTCTACTGGGTTGTGTATTTTTCCTTACTGATTTATGGGAGTGCTTATAGAAGTTCTTTATTATTTATGTATTTTGCAAATAACTTATTCCAGTTTATGGTTTGCCTTTTCACCTTCAAGTATTTTTTGAACCTTTCCTCTTTTCATATGTGGGATTCTTTTTAAGATGGTATTAGGGTTAAAGATTATGGTTTGTGAGGTACTGAATATTTGAAATGTGTAGAGGCTACCTTTATGGCTTAATGTATGGTATATTTCATTAGTAATTTATGTGTGCCTAAAAATAATGCATGTCTTCCATTTGTTGAGAGTGGGGTGGTCTTTATATCTAATAGCTGAGTCTCAATACAGTTCATATAAGAAATGATATTATGTGTTCATCATACTATACCCACTTTGAGGAAGAATGCAACTCGTCAGCATTTTGTGAAGTTGGTTTGGGTACATGTGAGTGACTCCAGGATGATTATGTGTGTGTGGAAGTGTATCCAGCCTTTTCAAGCCCAACAATGAAACTTTCTATTCTATATTTCCTGCTCACTCTCTTCACAGGCATGTCCACTTCTCAGGTCATGTGTTCTGTATGCAGGGTTGTTAGATAAAATACAGGATGCTCAGTTAAATATCAAATATTTTTAGTATAAGTATGGCCCAAATGTTGCATGATACACGCTTGTTTTTTGAAATTCAAATTTAACCGGGTGATCTGAGTTTTTGTTTGCTGAGTGGGGTGGGCATGAGGATGAGAAAGTAGAAAATTAAGTATATTCATGAGCTATATGTAGAAATAAAATATTGAGTGTGGCTACTGCCACATAGAACTGGCTAGGAGTAAATAGGTCAGAAGCCTGTTAAGTTTCTGAGATAATTTTATTGCCCATAAAAGCACAATTCTTGACAAGAAGCTATTGATAGTTCCAGAGTTAAAGGAATCCATCAACTTCCAACCTTGCAGAATTAACAAATTTGCTGAGAAGGTTGTGTAGTTCTCAGTTTCAGCATTTCCCAACATTTACCTCAGGTGTGGCCAGGAAAAAAAGGGAGAAAATGAAAAAAAGATCTTCTAGAAGGTTAATCTAGATACTACTGAGAACAGTGGACAGGGAACCTCTCCCAGAAAACAGGATCAGGGTCTAAGCAAGAAATTGCTTTAGCTCCTTATAGGAGACAGACCTACGTATATTTGCTAGCAGTCTTTTAGAAGTGCCACTAACTTCCATGTGTCTCCCATTTCCCCTTTTTTGAACGGGGATTGTTATTCTTCTCCTTCCCCACCATTATAAAGTGGGCATACCAGGGGGTGGGGGCATGGCAGGTGACTTGTTTTATTAGACCAAGAGAACTCCAAGATGCAATATTACATTGTAGACTTTGGGCCATATGCAATGGCATACCAGACTGCATATTTTTTTCCTTGGCAAGGGAATGAGTCTTTTCTATGTGTAAGAAGAAACATTGAAGTTTTATGCCCAGAGGGGCAGGCAGACTGTGACAGAGTCAATACTATGTGTTCATCCTACTGTTTCCACTTCTTGGAACACAGGAAGAAGGCTGTATTTTTTTGCCCTTTGGATACATCACGGACTGAGTTTGGCCTTTGGTGTGTAGACATAAATGGTATGTCTTAGGGTATATAGTCAGGAAAACCACTATAGATATATCAACCAGAGGTTATAAGTAAGGAATTCGTTACAGAAATGTTAGGACTGGAAGAGCAAAGGAAATGAGAAGGTTTTCCATATTTCAGGAAGATGCTACTGCTGTTTGGACTAGAGCCCACAACTCAGACTCCCACAAACATGATGGAAGTTGACACCTACCACACCACTGCTGCTCAGCAGGGACTCAGGAGCCTCCCTTCCTATTAATGCTGCTGAATTTGACCCTGATACTGCCTTTTGTAACAAATGCAATTGTATTTTTCATAACTTCAATATCTCCACTTTCCTTTTATTTTCTGCTTGATCTCTCAGTGTCTGAGAAGGATGTTTAAAATTTCCTTACATTTTTCTAGTTGTTCTTTATAAAAAGGTACTAACTGTATTTTGAGATAGTAGTGTTAGGCCCATATGTGTTATTGATGGTCAACTTGCTCCATTTCCCTTTACCAATGTGTTATATCTTTATTTATTCCTTATGAGATTTTGGCTTGACATATATTTGTCATATATTAAGATTTTTATTTTAGCTTTAACTTGATTCATACTTGTCCAGCACATATTTTTACCCATTTTTTAAAGCCTCTGTGTCTCTTAATTTTAAGATTTTTTTTTGTATCTTTGGAGTATATATTTTTAATCTAAACTGAGCACTTCTGTATTTTAATTGCTAGAATTAACCAGTTTATATTTACTTTCTTGTAGTTTTAATAAGGCTTATATTTGCCATCTTATTTCATATTTTCCATCTATATTATATGTTCTTTTTTTCTTCCTTTATAAATTCCACTGAATATATCACTTTTTATTCTGCTGATTTAAAAATTATACACTTTACATTTGTTCAAATGGCCCACATAGCATAAAGACCACCCTCATGTTTATTTTCCTCTATTGATTTCTTGGACTTAGCAATATCTATGTGCTCCTCCTTAACAATGCAAATATGTTCTCATACATCTTGAATCCTTCCCCCCATTTACCTTATTAATATTGTACCATAATTTAGCCCTAGGTTGCTATAAATATATGTCTTTACATTTTTTAGTCCTAGCTTTGTTAGGCAAAAAAATAGTTACTTGGTCACTTTTAATTCCCATATATCTTACAGAATCTTCTTGAATTTCTCTTCTCACTTAAAATTCCAACTGTACTTCCAATATTTCTGTCCTCTTCTTTGATTTTTCTCACGATGACTTAACTACATACACACACACACACACACACACACACACACACACACACACACACACACACACCATATATATAATTTGAGGTTTAGGGTGGTTTGCTGTAAGAAGATGGCATTACTTCCTAATTTAGTACAATCCTGATCTTTTATTTTTCTTCTTTTATTTTGTAATTCTGCCTATATCCTCCATGTCTCCTTGTCCTTCTTATGTATTTTGTACTTCCTCATGTTTTCTTGGAAAGGTCATCAATATGATTTCCTGTATCATTGAATTATTCTTCAGCTATATCCATCCTCTTATATATTCCATCTTTTGTACTCCTGATGTCAATATTTTATTTTTCTTTCTATTTCTTTTTATATTTTTAAATAAATGTTTGTTTCTATTTTAAATTGCTAGTACCTTTCATTATTTCTTGAAGAATGTTTGAAAATGTGTATCTGTGTATAAATATGTGTGTGTGTATAATTCTTGGCTTTTCTGTTATAATAATTCTGTTTCAGTTGGTATATGGTGTTCAGCTCATACCTGGTGAGTTTAAAAAGAGAGGTGAGAAGGGCCGAGGGGTTGGGTGGGGATGAAGAAGGGGCTGGCCTTTGAGCAACAGTGATGCAAGATGGCAGCCATCACAGGCTCTGGAGTAGAAATCCCTTGCAATTTCCAACTGTTGGAAGAACTCAAAGAAGGCCAGAGAAGATAGGATATGGCATAGTTAGCTGGGGTTTACAAGATGATAAAGTCATGAACAAAATGGACTGGGATGATAATTGGGCCTTCAGGAACAATTTATGAAAACTGAATATATAGCTTTAAAATAGAATGTTGACCTAAATACCCAGAAGTACCCCCTTTATAAGATTTGTAACAAAAATTACTATGAATGGAGTTAATAGTTCTAATGGCGTGGTTGACCCAAGAGCATTATCAGTGTTAGCAAAATGGCAGAATTAATATAGCATCAAAATTGTCCTAAGAGCTTCATTGTCTAATGATGTCTAAAGAAAACATGAAACTCCCTCATCTGCCTGGAGGACAGTGTTACAGTAATTAATTAAAAGAAAAACCATAGGCCCTCCCCCTCCCCCCCCATCCATTCAATTTAAGCAGTCTTCATTTTCCACAGCAGTAAATTTTCTAGATACATCTTGTAGACCTCAAAGTACTGGAAAGGAAGCTCCCATTTAAATGCAGTTTATCTTAAGATACTGTAAATGATACTAATTTTTTGTCCATTTGAAATACATAACTTGTGCTGTATCAAATCATCCTGTTAGTTGTAACCACTGTCCACATAGT
This sequence comes from Smutsia gigantea, assembly GCA_032199065.1. NCBI lineage: Eukaryota > Metazoa > Chordata > Mammalia > Pholidota > Manidae > Smutsia > Smutsia gigantea. The sequence continues at coordinate 56,116 of JAVSCE010022384.1, read as the reverse complement.
GAACATCTGGGAACAAGAGAGTATATTTAAATTGATTTCCATCATGACTGGAGACATATCACACAGTCACCTTGCTGCTGATTACATGGCCTGGGGTCTCTGCCTTCTTCCTCTTCCCTTCCCCCTGCCTCCCTCCCTGCAGCAGCCCTCCAGCTCGGGGTGGCTTGTTAGAGTAGATGTGAGGGTTTCAGTCACAGCATGTGGGACTACTGCTGGGGTTGTGGGGTGCTTCATCAGCATCCCTGGTTTCCTTTTTAAGTCTTAAATGATGCCTCACTTGTAAGCCATCATCCCTCTCCCATTCTCCACTACCACCCTTGGCCGAAGCATAGATTATAACCTCTTTGGCTCCCCTCTGAAACTGACCATTCATGAGAAATTCAGGGCTTTCCCCATATCTTCTCTCCTGACCTTCATCGAGGGGTGCTGCTTTTCCTTTCTCTTCCTCAAATCCATTTTTGCACTGTTCCCACCCATGACTTCCTTGCTTTGGCCTGTAGCCATCAGGTAAGGTTGGAAAGAGTCTCTGACTTCCCTCGTTTAGTTTTGGAACCGCATTGGTTTACTCTCCGCCAGCCTGGGAAATGCATATTGGGTGCTCAGCCTTGCCACCCTCTGCTGTAATCGTCAGCTGATTCATTTTTTTAGTTCAAGTTTTAATAAAATGAAAAGAGCAGTCACCAGGGTTACTCAGACCTGCCAGGTGTCCAAGTCCTTGGTGGTTAAACTTGGAGAAAAGCCAGAGAAGACACATACTTGTAAGCACACATGATCCCTCTGAATGTTTTCTTTTTGCATAATTGCTTTGCTTTTGCTTTTAAAAATTGAAGACATTTAAACAGGGATCTCCTTTGGTCATCCTTGCATCCATTTGGGTCTAGTTTGGAATCTGACAACTGGAACAAAAAGCACCTTGAATTTGCAGCATACCTTGGTTTTGGTGCAGCTGCTTCTCACAGTCCTCAGCAGGGACTAAGAAGGAACTCGGTGTGCACAGCAGATCCCTGCATTGGCAGGCTTGACTTCCTGGCAAATTGCTGCATTTTTCCACTTTTCTTTTCAGGACCACTAAGTTCTGAGATGCATACCGAAATAAAAGCAATTCATTGTGTTCTAAAGTTTTTTTTTTTAAATTTAGTGTTTGTGTAAAGCCAGCTTTTGAAGCAGTAACTCTCAAGTCTGAAAAGCAATTGATGTTTTCACTAATCTTTGGGGAAACTTATTTTACATTCTGTAAGTAAAGTTTAATATAAAAGTATTTCTTAAGCAGCCTTTTTATTGTCAGACCTTTCCCTGATTCTAATATAATAAAAAAGAGTGTGCATTAAAAAAATAGAGAGGAGAGGACTTCTGGGAAGATGGCGGCATGAGCAGGGTGGCAGAAATCTCCTCCCAAAACTATATGTATCTATGAAAATACAGCAAATACAACTATTCCTAAAAGAGAGACCAGAATACACAGGAAAGCACACAGCATGCAGCTACACCTGAGAGGACACGGCACCCCACAAGGAGGGTAAGATATGGAGCTGCAACCCAGCGGGACCCGAGCACTCACTTACCCCAGCGCATGGCGGGAAGAGAGGATTCAGAGCCGGGAGGGAGTGGAAGTACACCCCGCGAAATAACCAGCCCCGGTGATCTCTGCAGGGAGTGCTGACACACATCACGCAGTGTAGCAGAGATTGGAGAGACAGTGAGTGCAGGATCTGAGTGGAGAACGTGCCAGGGTGCTTGCAGCCGGCTCCCGGGAAGGAAAAAAAAAAAAAAGAAAACTGCGTGCTTTTTTCAGTGGTCTTAAAGAGACAGGAGCCCAGTGGAGGAGCCGGATCGCCCCAGCACACTCAGACCAGTGGGCTGGGAGTACTGGGGAGTTTTGGAACCCTTAGCTGGTGACTGGGAAAGCGTGGCTGCACTTAGACTTCTCACTGAGATCAACAGCCTCCCATTCGTTCCCACCATGGCCAGAGCTATAAAGGGCCCTGCAGAGCGGTGCGGCCATGGCTGCAGAATAGTGGGGCAACCGTGTCACCTACAGCATCCCCACAGAATCTACTCCCGGTGGGCATTTTTTTTGTTTTGTTTTGTTTTTTGTTTTTTCTTTTCTTTCTTTTTTTTCTTTCTTTCTTTCTTTTTTTTTATTCACTTTTTAAAGTCTTAAAGAGCCCAGCTGACATATGTGGCAACTACCAGCGACCACTTCTATAGCCATGAAAAGACAGAGGAATATGGTCCAGACTAAAATCAACCAGACAACCCCAGAGAGGGAGCCTGAAGGGATGGAAATGCACAAATCTTCCTGAAAAAGAATTGAGAATAAAAGTCATAACCATGCTGATGGACCTACAGAGAAATGTGCAAGAGCTGAGGGAGGCAGTGAGGGAAGTGTGGAAAGACAATGCAGAAATCAGACAAGCGATCGACGGGCTTAACAGCAGACTGGATGAGATGCAAGAGACTGTTAATGGAATAGAAATCAGAGAACAGGAATACAGAGAAGCTGAAGCAGAGAGAGATAAAAGGATTTCTAGGAATGAAAGAATATTAAGAGAACTGTGTGACCAATCCAAACTGAACAATATTCGCATTATAGGAGTACCAGAGGAAGAAGAGAGAGAAAAAGGGATAGAAAGTGTCTTTGAAGAAATAATTGCTGAAAACTTTCCCTCGCTGGGGAAGGAAATAGTCTCACAGTCCACGGAAGCCCACAGATCTCCCAACACAAGGGACCCAAGGAAGACAACACCAAGACACATAATAATTAAGATGGCAAAGATCAAAGATAAAGACAGAGTATTAAATGCAGCTAGAGAGAGAAAAAGGATCACCTACAAAGGAAAACTCATCAGACTATCATCAGACTTCTCAACAGAAACCTTACAGGCCAGAAGAGAATGGCATGATATATTTAACGTAATGAAACACAACGGCCTCAAACCAAGAATATTGTATCCAGCATAATTATCATTTAAATATGATGGAGGGATTGAACAATTTGCAGACAAACGAAAGCTGAGAGAGTTTGCCTCTCATAAACCACCACTATAGGATATCTTAAACGGACTGCTCTAGATGGAAGCACACCTAAGGCTAAAAAGATGTCACCAGAGAAAATAAAATCATAGGAAAGAAAGCAGACCATCCAAATACTAACTAAAGGCAAAGAATAAAACACCTGGTATATAAAGAATGGAGGAGGAAGAATAAGAAGGGAGAGAAATAAAGAAACATCAGACGGTGTTGACAATAACTTAACAAGAAAGTTGAGTTAGATTTTTAGATAGTAAAGAAGCAACCCTTGAACCTTTGGTAACCATGAATCTAAAGCCAGCAAAGGCAATAAGTACATATCTATCGACAATCACCCTAAATGTAAATGGACTGAATGCACCAATCAAAAGACACAGAGTAACAAAATGGATAAAAAAGCAAGACCCATCTATATGCTGCTTACAAGAAACTCACCTCAAACCCAAAGATATACAGAGACTAAAATTGAAGGAATGGAAAAAGATATTTCATGCAAACAACAAAGAGAAAACAGGTGTTGCAGTACTTGTATCAGACAAAATAGACTTCAAAAGGAAGAAAGTAGCAAGAGCTAAAGAAGGACATTACATAATGATAAAGGGGTCAGTCCAACAGGAAGATATAACCATTATAAATATATATGCACCCAACACTGGAGTGCCAGCATATGTGAAACAAATACTAAGAGAATTAAAGGAGGAAATAGACAGCAATGCATTCATTTTAGGAGACTTCAACACACCACTCACTCCAAAGGACAGATCAACAAGACAGAGAATAAGTAAAGACACAGAGGCACTGAACAACACACTAGAACAGATGGACCTAACAGACATCTACAGAACTCTACATCCAAAAGCAGCAGGATACACATTCTTATCAAGTGCACATGGAACATTTTTCAGAATAGACCACATACTAGGCCACAAAAAGAACCTCAGTAAACTCAAAAATACTGAAATCCTACCAACCAACTTCTCAGATCACAAAGGTATAAAACTAGAAATAAATTTTAGAAAGAAACCAAAAATGCTCACAAATACATGGAGACTTAACAACATTCTCATATTAATCAATGGGTTAACGACCAAATCAAAACAGAAATCAGAGTATATGGAGACTAATGACAACAACACAAAGCCACAACTTCTGTGGGACACAGCAAATGTAGTTCTAAGAGGAAAGTATATTGCAATCCAGGCCTATTTAAAGAAGAAAGAACATTCCCAAATGAATAGTCTAAAGACACAATTACTGAAATTGGAAAAAGAAGAACAAATGAGGCCCAAAATAACCAGAAGGAGGGACATAATAAAGATCAGAGAAGAAAGAAATAAAATTGAGACGAATAAAAATATAGAAAAAATCAATGAAACCAAGAGCTGGTTCTTTGAAAAAATAAACAAAATAGATAAACCCCTAGCCAGACTCATTAAGAGAAAAAGAGAATCTACACACATAAACACAATCAGAAATGAGAAAGGAAAAATAACGACAGACCCCACAGAAATACAAAGAATTATAAGAGAATATTATGAGAATCTATATGCTAACAAGCTGGAAAACATAGAAGAAATGGACAACTTCTTAGAAAAATACAACCTTCCAAGACTGTCCAAGCAAGAAACAGAAAAACTAAACAGACCAATCCAGCAACGAAATTGAATCAGTAATCAAAAAACTACCCAAGAACAAAACCCCCGGGCCTGATGGATTCACCTCTGAATTCTACCAGACATATAGAGAAGAAATAACACCCATTCTCCTTAAAGTTTTCCAAAAATAGAAGAGGAGGGAATACTTCCAAACTCATTCTATGAAGCCAGCATCACTCTAATACCAAAACCGGGCAAAGACCTCACCAAAAAAGAAAATTACAGACCAATATCCCTGATGAAGGTAGATGCAAAAATACTCGACAAAATATTAGCAAACCGAATTCAAAAATACATCAAGAGGATCATACACCATGATCAAGTGGGATTCATCCCAGGGATGCAAGGATGGTACAACATTCGAAAATCCATCAACATGATCCACCACATCAATAAAAAGAACAAAAACCACGTGATCATCTCCATAGATGCTGAAAAAGCATTTGACAAAATTCAGCATCCATTCATGATTAAAACTCCCAACAAAATGGGTATAGACGGCAAGTACCTCAACATCATAAAGGCCATATATGACCAACCCACAGCTAACATTATACTTAACAACGAGAAGCTGAAAGCTTTTCATCTCAGATCGGGAACAAGACAGGGATGCCCACTCTCTCCACTGTTATTCCACATAGTACTGGAGGTCCTAGCCATGGCATTCAGATAAAACAAAGACATAGAAAGCATCCAGATTGGTAAAGAAGAAGTCAAATTGTCACTATTTGCAGATGACAATGTACTGTACATAAAAAACCCTAAAGACTCGACTCCCAAACTACTAGAACTAATATCTGAATTCAGCAAAGTTGCAGATTACAAAATTAACACCAGAAATCTGTTGCTTTCCTATACACTAACGATGAACTAACAGAAAGGGAAATCAGAAAAACAATTCCATTCACAACTGCATCAAAAAGAATAAAAAACCTAGGAACAAACCTAATGAAGGAAGCAAAGACCTGTACTCTGAAAACTACAAGACACTCCTAAGAGAAATTAAAGAGGACACTAACAAATGGAAATGCATCCCATGCTCTTGGCTAGGAAGAATAAATATTGTCAAAATGGCTATACTACCTAAAGCAATCTACAGATTCAATGCAATCCCTATCAAACTACCAGCAGCTTTCTTCAATGAACTCGAACAAAGAATTATAAAATTCATATGGAACCACAAAAGACCCCAAATAGCCAAAGCAATCCTGAGAAGGAGGAATAAAACAGGGGGAATTACGCTCCCTGACTTCAAGCTCTACTACAAAGCCACAGTAATCAAGGTAATTTGGTACTGGCACAAAAACAGACCCACAGACCACTGAATTGAATAGAAAATCCAAACATTAACCCAAACATATACAGTCAGTTAATATTTGATAAAGGTACCTTGGATATACAATGAGGAGATGACAGCCTCTTCAGCAGCTGGTGTTGGAAAAACTGGAGAGGTACATGTAAGAGAATGAAACTGGACTACAGTCTAACCCCATACACAAAGGTAAACTCAAGGTGGATCAAAGACCTGAATGTAAGTCATGAAACCATAAAACTCTTAGAAAAAAACATAGGCAAAAATCCCTTGGACATAAACATGAGTGACTCTTCATGAACATATCTCCCCAGGCAAGGGAAACAAAAGCAAAAATGAACAAGTGGGACTATATCAAGCTGAAAAGCTTCTGTACAGCAAAGGACACCATCAGTAGAACAAAAAGACATCCTAGAGTATGGGAGAATATATTCATAAATGACGTATCTGATAAAGGGTTGACATCCAAAATATATAAAGAACTCACACACCTTAACAAACAAACAGCAAATAGTCCAATTAAGAAATGGGCAGAGGACATGAATAGACAGTTCTCTAAAGAAGAAATTCAGATGGCCAACAGGCCCATGAAAAGATGCTCCACATTGCTAATCATCAGAGAAATGCAGATTAAAACCACAATGAGATATCACCTCACACCAGTGAGAATGGCCAACATCCAAAACACAAACAACAACAAATGTTGGCGAGGATGTGGAGAAAAGGGAACCCTCCTACACTGGTCTTGGGAATGCAAATTAGTTCAACCACTGTGGAAAGCAGTATGGAGGTTCCTCAAATACTCAAAATAGAAATACCATTTGACCCAGGGATCCCATGCCTGGGAATTTACCCTAAGACTGCAGCAGCCCAGTTTGAAAACGACACATGCACCCCTATGTTTATGGCAGCACTATTTACAATAGCCAAGAAATGGAAGCAACCTAAGTGTCCATCAGTAGATGAATGGATAAAGAAGAGGTGGTACATATACACAATGGAATATTATTCAGCCATAAGAAGAAAACAAATCCTACCATTTGCAAGAACATGGATGGAGCTAGAAGGTATTATGCTCAATGAAATAAGCCAAGGTGAAAAACACAAGTATCAAATGATTTCACTGATATGTGGAGTATAAGAGCAAAGAAAAAAACTGAAGGAACAAAACAGCCGCAGACTCACAGAACCCAAGAACGGACTAATAGTTACCATGGGAAAGGGACTGGGGAAGATGGGTGTGAAGGGAGGGATAAGAGGGAAAAAGGTGCATTATGATTAGTAGATGTAATGTTGGGGGGACATGGGGAGGGCAGTACAACTCAGAGAAGACAAGTAGTGATTCTATAGCATCTCACTATGCTGATGGACAGTGACTGTAATGGGGTTGGTGGGGGGGACCTGATGAAGGGGGTAGTTTAATAACCATAATATTGCACATGAATTGTTGAATAATGATACCAAAATAAAGTATAAAAAAAAATAGAGAGGGAGAAGTGGGGATATGTTCCAGGAGAATTCAAAGCACTCCGAAACTGTGTTTCTTCTTTTCAGTGCTGCCACTCCATCAGGAAGCTTCTCTGTTGATAAAAACAGTGTTGACAAGAGTCCGTTTCTTGCCGTTAGGGGATGTTAGAGTGGAGTAGGAAGGGAGGTGCAGGGTTTCCTGGCTGGGGGGAAGTGTTAATGCCAACAGGTAGTTGGTAACCTCCATTTGTTTTGTTTTTGCACTGCTCTGATGTCTGACACATGCAGCCTAGACTATTGCTCCTGATAATGTGGACAAGGGGCAGGTAAAGGTATCTAGGGGGAAAAGGCAAGAAGAGACACTTGGAACTTACTTCCAGCTTATCCTCTCATTGGTGTCTTGTCACCTACTGGCCTCTGCCCTGACCAGCAGGCAGTCTCCACCACACACATTCACACGCACTCATAATGATATCATCTCAAGTCAGCTTTCCATTCTACCAGGACTATCTAACATTTTGTTTTCTTCTTTATTGTTGTTAGTTCTCTGGTTGATGTTTCTCTCTAACTTATGTAATTTCTCCATGGTTCCTTTTGAAGAGGCATCTAGCAGTCCATATTGTCCACCATCTTAATAGGGAGTGGGAATGAAGTAATGTTTACAAAAATGAGTGTGGTGAATGATATAAATTTTGTAAAAATATTTGCCTCTCCCTTTTCTATATTTATTCAAACACAGTTTTGTGCAATGATATTCTCCCTTGTAAAAGCTGTTTTTTTCTGGGTATTGTATCTGGAGTGACATTTTACTTTCCCTTTGTAATTTTCTCTACTCTTCAGATTACTTATAATGTGTGTTCATCATATTTATGAAAGCAAAGTTACCCTTCTTAAAAGAAAGAAAAGGCATAAGTGATGAGTAAGTTTTGTAATGTCATTTAAAGTTCTCTCATTAGGGTCATCTCATTAAAGAAATTGTCTTAGGTTTGTGTTGAGCAGTATGCATTTGAGTTCCTAAATAAATATCAGCTGGCAGCTACTATTTCAAAATTTCCTTGTAATTTCACAAAAATGTCATGAGCTTTCTTTCATCTTTCACTTTAATTCAATTAATCATATTTTGAGCCCTTTCCAAGTCCTGTGTGCTATGCTAAAAATTGTTAACAAAAAGGTGAGGACTATAAAATTCCCTGAAGAAGTCATGGCCAAATGGGAAAGATAGTTACCTAGACCACTAGTTGTAATCAATAAGAATAAAGGAAGATGTTCTACAATAGATAGTGTTATAAATAGTGCTCTTTATTAGCCAGAGACAGAAAATCCTCATTGTGATTGCAATTATTAGTTCACATGTAACAGAAATCTCAAGATTTTAAAAAGTACGAGACAAGGAAGGAATGACAGTATAAGCAGAGGGAAGAGTATGAGGAAAGGCATGGAAGGGTTAAACGTGATTGTGTGTTCAGAGGTCATGGGGCTAGTGGAGAGTGGTAGGAAGGAAGCAGCAGAGGTAAAACTCAAATGATAGTGGGCCTTGGATATGTTGGTAAGGAAGTTCATCTTTATTCATAGCAATGATAGCAACCAAGATATGTATATTATTGACTTTAAATGGATCTAGAAAGATTGGAGGAGGAGAATGAGAATGCGAAGATTGTAGAACTGGTAATTTGTCTTTTATTCATTCACTTAACAGCTTATTGATTAAGTACCTATCACGTACCAGGTACCGTTCTAGGCAGAGAATATAGAGTGGTGAATAAAACACAGACAAGCTCCTGCCCTCAGGTAGTTTCTACTTTAGTGGTAGACAGGAAGAAGATAAATTAGTAAATTAGTGGATAGTGGTAAGTGGTCAGAAGGAAAGTTAGGAGAAGTATTTGGAAAGCACTTTGTGACTTTTTAAAATTAAAGTGTGGTAGGCTGAACAATGATCCCTCAAAGATATTTGCATCTTAATCCCTAGAAATTGTGAATATGTTTATTTACATGGCAAAATGTACTTTGCAGATGTGATTAGGTTAGGCATCTTGAGATGGGGAAATTATCCTGAATTACTTGGGTTGGAGCCAGTGGTAAGAAACACTCCCCCCAACTAGAGGCCTCCCACAGTTCTTGTCACATGGCCCCAATAAGCAGTTTACAACAGGGCTGCCAGTCATAAATTGGAAATTTTGTGGGTTCAGTTTTATACCACTGCAATAAAGTGAATATCACAGTGTGAGTCAAATGAATTTTTTGGTTTCCCAATGCATATAAAAGTTATGTTTATGCTATATTGTAGCCTATTAAGTGTGCAGTAGCATTATATCTAAAAAAAAGTGTATATACCTTAGTTACAAAGTACTTAATTGCTTAAAAGTGCTAACCATCACCTGAGCTTTCAGTGAGTTGTAATCTTTTTGCTGGTGGAGGGTCTTATGTCGTTGTTGATGGCTGCTGACTGATTGGGGTGGTGGTTGCTGAAGGTTGGTTGGCTGTAGTGATTTTTTAATGTAAAACAGCAATGAAGTTTGGCAGATCAATTGACTCTTCCTTTCATGAATGATTTCTCTGTAGCGTGCAATGCTGTTTGATGACATTTTACCCAGAGTAGAGCTTTGTTCAAAATTGAAGCCAATCCTCTCAGTCCCTGCTGCTGCTTTATCATCTGTGTTTATGTAATATTCTAAATCCTTTGTTTCCGTTTCAACAGTCTTCACAGCATCTTTACCAGGAGTAGATTCTATCTCAAGAAACTACTTTGTTTGCTCATCCATAAGAAACAATTCTTCATCTGTTAAAATTTTATCATGAGATTGTGGCAATTCAGTCACATCTTCAGGCTCCACTTCTAATTCTACTTCTCTTGCTATTTCTACCACATCTACAGTCAGAATACACAACATTTAGTGGTTAAGTTTGCCATCTTATATGGGCACAGTTCATGGTGCCCCAAAACAGTTGCAATAGCAACATCAAAGATCACTGATCACAGATCACCAAAACAAATAATGAAAAAAGTTTGAAATATTGAGAGAAATGCTAAAATGTGATAACAGAGACAAGAAGTGAGAAAATGCTATTGGACAAATGGCACCAATAGACTTGCTGTACACAGGGTTGCCACAGATTTCAATTTGAAAAACCTGGTATCTGTGAAGCACAATATAAACTCTGCTGGTATTTACTTTCTTCCAAGACAGCAGGGGCACTTCTCTCTGACTTCTAACCCCACTCCAGTGTGCTTTGATGGAGTCTTATGTAATGTAATTTAGCCAAAGAACTGACTATTCCTATCCTTAAATGGAGGAGATTATACAATATAATGGAATCTTACGGCCCATCTTAGAATTCTGCCTATCACACTATGTTAAAATTGGTCTGTAACAGAATAAGGATGATGTTAGATAGACCAATCAAAAGGCTGTTGTGATTATCCAGGCCAAAGAGGATGGTGGTTGGACTACGGTGGTACGGTGTTGGTGGTGAGAAGTGCTCAGATTCTGGATATGTTTTGAGGTTTGATCGATTTTGTTCAAAGAACAAAAAGGGTTTTCTAACATCATATGTCGGAAAGAGAAAGAGATAGGTCAAGGATAACTCTAAGGTTTTGGGCCTGAGCAAATGAAGAGTGAAGCTGCCATTTATGAGATGGAGGACACTTATGAGAAGCAGGTGTTGCAAGGCAGTGACACCAGGGGTTTAGTATGGGTCATAATAAATTCAAAATTCCTGCTAGATATCCAGGTAGAGAGGGGGAGTAGGTAATAAAATGCATCTGGAGTTCAGGGAGAGATGCATATTAGATGGATGGGTTTGAGCATAATCAGCATACAGATGATATTTAAAGCCACAAGACTGAACCAAGAAAGGGAGTGAGATAAGGAAGTCTAAGGACTGAATTCTGAGGCATTTTAACTCCATTCTGGGCTGGGGAGATGAGGAGGAACCAGCACATGATCCTGAGAAGGAGCAGTCGAGTGAACTGGGAGCAGAAAACAGGGGGTGTAGTGTTCTCAAAGGCAAGTGAAAGTACATCCAGAAGCAGGAAGGGAGCATCCGTGGCAAATGGTACTGATGGGCTCATTGCACTCAGCAAGGTAGAGTTCACGGGTGACTGTAGGAAGAGGACTTGTAGGAAGCATGATGAGGATGAAAGCTACACATTTTAGAATGTAGATTGGCCAATATCCTCAGGGAACCTTTACCTGACTCCTTAAATCGAGATGTCCTGTGCCTCCACAGCACCCAGTTCCGACCATTTTCATTGTAAAGCATCTGTATTAAACTTAACACTTTGGAATTGTGTACCTGTCTTTCTCCCTCCCTTGGTAGCAAGCTCCTTGAAGCAAGGCTGTTCTTTTAGCTCAGCATCTTTAACTCCTTATAGGCCCTCAGTAAAAGGGATTAAAAGAAGTATTAAGTGAATGAAAGGCACTGATTTTTCATATACCTTGAAAAAAATCCCTTTGTAATTCAAGATAATTGTATGCTTTGGAAAACATTATAGGCTGGTCATTCAGCACTTTGAAGCAGCCCTGTGAATTATACATAAAATACAGCATTGCCTTAAAAAATTAAAGCAGAACCACATAGTGGAGTAATGATGATTGATAGATCTTGCAGCTTCAGGAATCTTCCCAGAGTAGGTACTGTGAATGGGCCGCTTCAGTCATACTGGTCCACACTGTCATGATAAAATGTAAGGGGACCTGGCACATGAGGCAGATAGGTGATTCTGAATAAAAAATTATTTTTCAAAGAAACACCAGAATATTTCTGATCAAATAAGAGAAATCATGGTTTTAGGTTCATTTTCCAAATTTCCTTTTCTTGATAAAAAGTTAAATGTGAAAAGAAAATAATCCCATTTGCAGAGAAAGCTAACTGGAAACTGTAGCCCTTTTTTTACTTGCAAGTTTCCCAGTGCCTCAGTGCTATGTTACAAGCAGTTCTTATTTTTGTTCAATATGTGTGGCTTGTTTCTGCCATTTCAGAACAAGAATATTAAAATTTTACAAAGGTTGACAGCATAACACCAAAAACACCCATGTATAATTTAAGATTACAAAAGGAAAAGAGTAACAGTTTTTCATAATTCCCACATAGTAGTTAACATGTTGTTCGTCCCATTAATGCATAGTCGGTGGCCTTCAAGAGATTATCTGTATGCTTGAATTACTTTACTACTACTACTAATAGTCAGACACTAGCATTCACAGAACACCATCAATATGCCAGACATACTATAACAATTAGAGTGATGAACCAAACTCTCAAAATGGAGAAAGCTGAGTAACTCATCAAAGGCCATACAGCTCATTAGTAGTGGCACTGTGATTTACACCCAGGCATCTTGGGTTCCGGAAGAGAATTTCTCAACTTTGGCAATATTGACATTTTAGGCCAGAAAATTCTTTGTTGTGGAGGTTGTTCCCTGCAGTGTAGGATGTGGTGTAGCTTGCTTGGCCTCCATCCACTACATGCCAATAGCCTCTCCCAAATGTCACAATTAAAAATATCTCCAGACATTTCCAAATGTCCCCTGGTGAGCAAAATCACCCTAGTTGAAAACAACTCCTTTAGCCAAAGTGCCCTCGCCACAATTCTGTATGGTCCTCAGCGTGAACTCTGTACAAAGGAGAACAGACATAAGATCCACATGTAAACCTGGAATATTAATTCTCCTAAGTCACTCAGTTTTTAACTGTAGCTCCTAGAGGTGAAACCAGTCTTTCACACTACAGTATTCAATGCCTGGCATTTGTTGGCCATATTCATAGCCTCATTTTATAGATGAGGAAACTGAAACACAAAGTAACTTCCCAGTGCCATACAAGTAGTAAAATTGGCAGAATGAAAATTTGTCTGGAGGCAGTAGGACTCCACCCCTCCCAACAAGGCTATGCTGCATCTAACACATTACTTTTAATATGCTGGCTACTTTCATATACATCTGGGCACATGAATTACATATACATGGAGAGAGGGAGAGGGAAGGTTGGATATGCTCAAGTTTAGCCATTCCAGAAAAAAAATTTGCAATTAGTCAAATTAAGTATATATACTTTTGACCTAGCAATCTCAATTTGTGCATGTGTGTAGCTAAACAAATGTTTGCATAGGTCCATAAAGAAACACATGCAAGGAGGTTCGTTACAGTGTTCATTTGAGGGGTGGGGATTTGGAGGCAATCTCACCATTTATTGCTGTGCAAGTGGATAGGTAAGATGTGATTCCTGCACATCTGGAGTACTCTGTAATAGGAGTATTCAATTAAATGTAGGTATATACATGGAAAGTCAGAAAACAGCACTGTGTGAAAAAAGGAAGAAGCAAAATGAAGTATAGTAAAATACCATTTTCATAAATTGAAAATGCCCGCACACAGAACAATAATAGACACTTTGCAAAATCATACAAAGGAAAAAGACTGTATTAAACAGATTAGAATGGTTCCCTATGGATGGAAGGGAATGGGAAAGACAAATGCAAAAAGATGGAAAAATAAAACAGAAGAGTGGCTTTACTGTGTCCAATACGATAACACAAATACCTCAACCCTCTGCACTTTCGTCCAAAAACAAAAGCAAAGGTATTATATGATACTTGGTTCCAAACTAATTTAATATGAAAATATAAAACATAATTACTTACACAATGAAAATATAATCGCTTATATTTTCTTGACTATAGCATCATTCTGGTATTTGTTTTACAAATTTGGGGAATTGTAAGTCCTATAAAAGAGTGACTGACTTACCTGGTTAGCTGTCCCCTAAGTGCCTATCTTCTTCCATTCCTGGAGCTCCAAATGTATCTACCATACCTATGCTATAAAGAGTTCATATCCTACCTTCTGCTACTATGCTGCTACTGTGAAGGATTTTGGGTGGGGAAGTAGCTTCCATCTGGTGAATTTACCTAGGAATTCCCTTTTACTTCTGTGCTTCAGTCATTCATCTCTGCTCTCCTTTCATTTCTTTGATCTTAATCATGAAGTTCTGTGCTAGTCATGAACAGTGTTCACCAGATATTTCTGAGGTCATTTACCAGTTATTCTAAATTCAAATCAGGCGTTCTGTCAGTTATATCATGCTGTCCTATTTGTTTTCACTAAGGAGCAGAAGAGGAAATTAAAAAAAAGCATTTATCAATTGCTTACAATGGAAAAAACAGAAACACCATGTACATACTATCCAATTTAATCCTTATAAGGATCCTCTGGTGTTGTGCTGGGGTTAGCAAACCATTGAACAATTGAGTGAGCTGAGGTTCCTAAAGGTAGCTCAAAGTCACAGTAACATGTTTAAGAGGCAACATTTTGATTTATACTTGAGTCATTAGGAACCTGTTTACTCTGTTATCAAATCATTGTGCCATATTCTTGATTAAATTTTATTTTCCTTAATGTTCATTTAAAAAGTTGGCATATCTTTCATTTTTTTCATTGTGTTTCATATTAAAAGTTTTTTCCTATTCTCTCTAAAGCTGAAATTATTTTGGCATTCTTTGCTTTGCATAGTTCTGTCCCTTAACTAAAAATATATCTTAAGTGTCATGTCTTTCAAAAAATCATGGAAGTTATTTCATTTGAAGTTTCTGAAAAGACAAAACCTTAACTGAAGGTACTTGTCATCCATATTGCTGCTCTGTATTCTTTACCTCTAGCTTTTCTGTTTGACTTTCCAGAAAGAATCTACCTCTGAGCGATGTAAGAGCAAAGCTCCCCTCTGAGGGCCATTCTCCAGTGCTTTCATACCTCAGAGTCATTCTGGCAGACCTCAAATGTAAATTAACCTAATACCAATTTTGGAGACTGGGCTATGAATTAAGCTTTGAAATCCCCCTGTAAAAGCTTGACTGTTGACTACACATCCTGGACATACCGACATATGATTTGCCTCCCATCCATTCCCTTACCTTATAAGAGGAGATGTCAAAGACCACTAGGAGCATAGCTTCTGAATGTAATCAATTTTAATCGTGAAAGTACCTCATGAAATTTGGTGAAAGACATAACAGAGGAATAGTGGCTTCTGGCTTCACTTAAGGCGACTTACTGATAATGGCTCTTGGCTGGTTTAAGCATAAAAGAAAAGAAAAGAAAAGAAAAGAAAAATTTCACATTGCAGGGTGGATTTGTTTTTTAAAAATATGTGCTTTGAAGATAGCTGGTTTTGGTGGGCAACTGGTTCAACCTTTTTGAAACTCAACTTCCTTATCTATCACGTTTGATGATAATATATACAGTGTTTTGATTAGAATTAAAAGAGATACTACTTTTAAAAGATTTAATGTGCACTTATTAGTGTATAATACTCAGTAATTTCTAGAAAATAATATTACAAAGACAAGTTAGATTTGAAAACTCCTGTTTTAACTGTATTGACAGGAGTCATGAACTGAAATGTCTTCAGTGGCTAGGCAGATCAAGTAAATGTTCAAGTGGTTGACTGTAATGTAGGAGGGAGTCAAGGGTGCCGTGGAAACCTAGAAAGAGATCTGCCAACTGAAAAGTTTTCCAATTCAGCTTTTAAGAGAAACACTGTGCTAATTAACCAAAGCCTATGTGCTTTGTTTGTATCTTACTAACCACAAGTTGAATATCCATGACATACAGATATATTAGACAAAATTCCTATGTCTTCCCACATCTAAGCAGTCTCTTTAATAAAACACTTACTGATTGTCTATCTAATTAAATATCTAGTAAATCAGTTTGCAGCAACATGTCAGGCTATCGTTAGAAACACACAGAAATTTGAAATTAAATATTACAAAATAAAAATTTTGTCATATCTGTTAAGTTAAAAAAAATCTTGAGGTCCTAGAAATTAAGAGATAATTTTATTTCTTTATTTAATGCCAAATTTTAAAGTTTGACATTAAACATGAGCAGATACTGCAGTGGCCCATGAAGTTTTCAATACCCCATATATGCTTTAGGAGGAAGATAGGTTTCTAATACAAATGGGGACAAGATATGTGACCCAGAATCTACAGGAAGGAGGAAAAGCTACAACTCTTACATAAAGCAAAATGCCTTCAAGAGCTGCACCACCTTACAAAATAGACTACGATACCTTTTCATTAATGCCCTGAGGATATTGTGAGGAAGCTTTCCATATGTCCAAACGCTTTGATATGGTTCAGCCTCTAAAATCTATCATTTTAATTCCCCACACTAACAAATTAAGTAGGAAAAAAACATGTTACCGTCTCAATACATGTAGAAAATATATCTGATACCCATTCATGATTTAAAAAAATCTCTTAGTACATTACAAATAGATTTTGTAACCTAATAAAGGGAATCTACCAAAAAAATCCTATTCAACATTGTAATAGAAGGCTTATCTATTGCAGTAAGAGAAGAAAAAGTTCTAAAAATGTACGAGAAAGGAAGAAATAAAACTGTGTTTATTCACACACGATAGTTATTGACACAGAAATTTCAATGACCTCTACCAACTATTAGAACTAAAAAAGTAACAATATTTTGGGGTAAACAATTAATGTGAACTGATTTATAGCTTTCCTGTATGCTGAAGTAGCAACAGCCAATTTGAAACTATCAGAATAAAGAAAAAGATCTTATTTGTAATAATAAAAAATTATAAGTACTAGGAACAAATCTAACAAAAGTTGTAGAAGATTTTATGGAGAAAATTACAAACATTATTGAAAGCAATGTATTAGGTTTCTCCAGAGAAATAGAAATAATGGGATACAGATAGAGGTTTATTATGAAGGATTGGTTCATGGGATGATGGAGGCTAGGTCTCACTATCTCTGTGGCCTGCAAGCTGAAGACTCAGAAAGCTGGTGGTGTAGTTCCATCCAAACCCGAATGCCTGAGAAGCAGGGCAGGCAATAGTGTATGAGTCCAAAAGCTTGAGAACCAGGAGCACTGATTCCTGAGGGCAGGGAAGCTGGATGTCCCAGCTCAAGCAGAGAGTGAATTTACCTTTCCTTTATCTTTTTTGTTTGGATCAGGTTCTCAGGGTATTGGATGATGCCCACCCACATTGGTGAGGGCATTCTTTCCTCAGTCTCCTGATTCAGATGCTAATGTCTTCTGGAAACACCCTCACAGGCACACCCAGAAATAGTGGTTTACCAGCTATCTGGGCATCCCTTAGCCCAGTCAAGTTGACACAAATTAACCGTCACAGGCCATAAAAGATGACCTTATTGTATCAATTAGAGATAGTGTTCTGGTGTTCATAACAAGAAACATTAAGTGGTCTTTTTTTTTTAAAAGAAAACGTTTTACTTTTCTCATGTTAAATGAACTCTGGAGGAGTTTGATTAGGGCTGGTACTACAGTGACTGCATAATGCTCCCAGGGACCTAGGCTTCCTTGAACTTTCAACTCAACTATTCTTAGCATATGACTTTTATTATATTCATAATTGAAGGATAGATGCTCTTTGTCCAGCATAGCATGAGTTTTACAAACTAGAAGAAGGGGAAGACTGAAGAGCAAAAAACAGAAAAAAAGGTTGGTGCCAGTAAAATCTGCCTCTTTTTAAAGAGGTTTCCTCGAAGTTCTACCCAGCAGTTTGCACTTATTTTTTATTGACCAGAAATACGCTACATGGCCCTCCCTACATGCAAGGAGGCTGTGAAATGTAACTTTCCCCCTGAGGATATTGCTACAAAAAATGGAGTTTTATTACTTAGGGAAGACAGTATAGATATTATACAGGGAACCAGCAGTCCATGAACACAGAGTAACTGGAAACCTCTTCCTGGTTTATACATGTTAAAACTCACTATCAAAATGATACTACTTTTTCCCTAGTTAATAGAGGAATTCAATGCAACTTTAATTCAATTTATAATTGGATTTTTTTCATGGATATTGAAAAACTCACATGAGAGAGAACACAGCATAATGATTAAGATCACAGACTCTGGAGCCAACTGACTGACTTCAAATTCAGGCCCTACCACTTAAAAGCAGTATGACCTTGGGCAGTTAATTAACTTCTATGTGCTTCATTCTTTTCATCTGTAAAATGCAGATGATAATAGTAGTACCTCATAGTGTTGTTTTTGTAAGAAACAAATGAATTTTCAAAGCACATTGAATGGAACCTATCACATAGTAAGTGTAGTGTATTTGTTAAACATATGCTAATATATGAAATAAACAGCTAATAAGATCCAAGATAATTTTGAAGATGACTAAAAAGTTTTACTACATATCACAAATTATTACAAAATGGTAGTAAATAAGAGTATATTATTGATGCAGGGATTGACAGACAGACCAATGTAACGGAATTAGAGAGCCCATCAAATGATGGATGCACATCAGGAAATTTGGCATATGACAGATGTGGCAGTAAAACTCAATGGGGAAAGAATAAGATTATCAGTAAATGATGGTAGGACAGTTGGTTTCCTGTATGGAAAAAAATCATATCTCAACTTCACAGCACACTCAAAGATAAATTTCAGATGTATGAAAGAAAGAAATGTAAAAAATAAAAAATGAAGGAAGCCAACTTTTAAGCCATTAGTTAAAAATATAAGAGAATATCTCTATGACTTCTAGGTATAAAAGGATTTCTTAAGCAGAATAAACAAAAAGTTCCAAGGCAAATAATGTTGATTTAACTACATAAAAAATTTGAAACCATTTTACAATTAAATAAAAACACTATGAGAAAATAAAAAGTTAGACTACAAACTTGGAAAATAAATATGTGAAGCATATTACTGATATAAATTAGTAACCATAATATATAAAGAACTCCTACAAATAAATAAGAAGAGGTCAAACAATTCAAAATAAAACAGGGAGAAAAGGATATAATTAGATACTAGATAAAAGAACAGTGGTGGGATCTGTATTTGTTAATACTCATGAAGAGATGCTATGCAAATTAAAGCAATGAAATACTTCATATTTATCAGACTGGCAAAATTAGAAGATCTGATCCTTCCAACTATTTAAGAAGATGTAGAGAAATGGGATCTCTCATTCACTCTTGGTGAGAGGACAAATTGGTACATAACCACTTTGGAAGACAATATGCCAGTTTCTTACAAAGTTGAAGATGAACATACCATATGTCTCAGCAATTCTGCTTCTAGATATAGAGAATATCTCTTCCATGTAAAAATTACTGAGGGATGATTATATATCAAGTACTATTCTGAGTGCTTAATGAATTGTCTCACTTAACCTTTACAATAACTGCATGAGACAAGCATTGTGAATGTAATTAATTCCACTGAATCATACACTTAAATTGGTCAAAATGGCAAATTTATGTTATATGTATTTTACTACAATATTTTTTAAATCTGAGGCAAATATGACTAAATAGTAACATTTTCATTTTTACATGATAGAGCCTTGGGTTCTATATTATTATTTTCTTTATCCCTGAAATATTTCAAAATAAATTATATCAATGGTAGATTTATTCAGAAGAAAAAAGAAACACACTATTAAAAACAGAAAAAATAACTTGTGAAGGTTTAAGATTTCTGGATATAGGGACTTCATTAATTCAGTTACCACTGAAACAGTGCATTGCATTAAATATTAAAATTAATTAAAACAACCCGAACCTGCTCAAATGATTTGGAAGCTGAAGCAATGCATGCTTTTATGTGTGTAAAACTTTTAAATTCATTTGACTGTCAAGCAGACAAAGGGTCATACACTTTGACAATCTCAGCAGTTTGGGGAGAAAGCTGCATTTAACTTTTAAAAGACAAGCAAAACAGACTTAAGACATTTGCACTGTTCTCATTACAAATGCAGGCTACAATCAGCAGGAAAGAGTGCTATCCAGGCTACTTCCAAATCTATGTCTAATTGTGTGAAAATTCCTCATATTTTATGTCCTATCCATATATTCTATAGTAAGGAGAACTTTTTTAATACGAACTTTGTGAAAGGAACTTAACTAGGGGTTCATTTTCAAGTGGTTGATGTTCTTGAAATAGTTGATGCTTATGTTTCTATAAGAAAAAGAACAACTTGGAAATAGTTTTTAAGTGTGCCATGTTAATAAGAAATTTGGTCATGTGACAGAACTGAACTCAGACTGTCTCTGTCAGTTATCAACTAGGTGACGTTGAGCTAGTTGCTTACTTTGTCTAGGTCTCCAACTCATCATACAAAAAAGAATGCATTGACACTAGATCATCTCTGAGGATCAGTCATTCTCTACCTGCAAAGTTCTTTCTTACTTTATAAAGTAAGGTAGAAATGATTCCAGAATCTTAAAGTAAAAGCCAATTTAAAATAGTATTTTCTATGGATAATGCCAGTTATGTCAAATGATAATTATCTTTTCTCTTACTTTTGGATACACTTAAATAGAAGGATGAATGCAATTAAGAGGAGGGTGAAACTAATGGCAGGTTCCTGATGAATAAATGTTCTTTATGGTGCAAAATATCATGTGCAGGATTTCAGTTTTCAAAACCACCAGCCTATTTGCTTGCATGTTCCACTGCAAAGCTGTTTTATTTATACCAAAAAAAGTGGGTATAAAGTTTTGTTTTGTTTGACTTTAGGTTTTTGTTCTTAAAAAGAGAAGTCTATATTTATATAGACTTCATTTTTTATATTTAAATAGACTTCTTTCTTTATATCAAAAGTAATGAGAAATAAGACAAGTACATACCCATTATCTAGAGCAGCCATGTCTAATAGAAAGATAATGCTTTGGGAGTTAAGTAGGTTTTGATGAAGTCATGAGGATGGAACCCCCTTAATGGGATTGGTGCCTTATAAGAAGAGGAAGAGATATGAGGTGTCTGTCTCTCTGCCATGTGAGGATACAGTGAGAAGACAGCCTGGGCCCTCACCAGTGATGGAATTTGCTGGCACTTTAATTTTGGACTTCCCAGCCTCAAGAACTGTGAGAAATAAATGCTTGTCTTTTAAGTCAAAAAAAAAGGGAAAGGTAATGTGCACCACATATACAATTTAAAATTTTCTAGTAGCTACATTAAAAATTAAAAAGAAATGAATGAAATTAATTTTAATTATATATTTAACACAATATATCTAAAACATTGGCATTACAACAAATGAGAAATATTACAAAAAACATATTAGTGAGATATTTCACATTCTTTTTTCTTATTTGGTCTTTTGAAGTCTGATGTGCATTTTATACTAGACACATTCCAATTTGGGCTAGCCACATTTCAAGATCTAGTTCCACATTGGATAGTGCAGATCTAAGAAAAGGTTGTGCTATGGCTTTAAAAAGTGATTTAGTAAAAGCTATCCTCCAGCCTTGACGTGCCAAACAGGTCACTAATGGAGAAGGGCACTGATTTGCATAAAAAGCTCAGGCCAGCTGCTGGAGGAAAGATTTTCAGTCAACCACCTGCTCCCCAAGATCCAAATGGTAAGGAGATCTCTCAGGGTGGACATAAAGTAAGCTAAGTTAGGGCCTATTTGCAGGTAATTGCAATGTGGAGGAATTTTGCAGAATTAAGTTTGGCCAGAGGTGATTTTATTGCAAACTTCAGATGAACTCAGTTCCAAATAATTTGATTAGTTGATTATTTGAACACAGTGTCCCAATATCTGTGAGAGGCTGTTGACAGAGGATAGAGCATGATTTGTCATTTTCTTCTTATCACTGGGGTATCTCTTAGATTAAGTGTACATGATTAGAATAACTATGCTGCAGGCATGCATTGCACATTTATGCATGGTCTTTCATAAGCTCAGAGGTGGCTCTTAAGGCTCTCTCAGTTTCTCTAGATATCCCCCCAAAACAGATGTTAGAGGGTCCTTTGCCCTTTATTTTATACTAGAAGCCTTCAGGCCATCACTCAAGAACTTTTACTTTCTTAATTTACATACCCACCTGTAATAAGAATAATGACATCACCCTCTGCTTCTATTTCATTTTTATTTTCAAAATCCCTTTCACATGTATTATTTTATTTTCATTTCCACAAACTTTCTGCAAGTTAAAGAAAGTGATCCACCCCTATTCCCTCAAGGCCTTGGACTTTAAGAAAATCGGTTCAGATCCCTGAACCCAAATCTTCTTATCCTGAACTATTAATAATACCACTTTTCTCATATAGTTTTGGGTTTAAATAAAATGGTGTATTTAAAAGGCATTGCATATTGTATGTGATTATTAGATGTTACTTACTCTCATCAATAGAAACTGAGATTAAGAATTTAGCAAACTGTACCCTCTGTTTTATTCATATTACAATCATAATAGCTAAAGTAAACATTGTGACATTTAAAATCATCAACTCATAGAACTGGAATGATGTGAGGTTCAATTCAATAACATGCTTTGAGGAGCTACAACGTGCCAGGCACTGCACCAGGCACAGCTGATCTAATCCACATTATAAGAAACAGAAGCCAAGGAGAGAAAGTGGTTTGCTCAAAGTGACATGGTAAATACACAAATGACAGGAGCACAAAGAAGGAGGTTTTCAAGTAAGTTCTGGTACTTTTCATGACACTATTTCCATCTCTTCCTCCCCTAAACTCTCAATTTGTTATTTAGCTCTTGAGTCCCTAGAAACAGCACGTTGGAGACAGGCTGGACAGTACATGAGTCAGGCACACTGACAGCAATAGTGAAAGTTGACATCGTGGGCTCAAGGGAAACAGCAAAAACAACACATTCTTATAGTCCATGACAGCATCTCATGTTCACAATGATGACCCCAGGTCTTCTAAAAATAGAGTTGAACATATTAAAAAAACTCTAAGTCAAAAATATTTTCATCAAAATGGTTAAAATAACATGATACTGGAAATGATATTAGGCAACATCCAGCCAAGTTGTTTTCAACTGCTCTTTTTACAGAGGTTTCTGGGAGGCCACTGACTATAGAGCTTCCATATAAAATTTCATTTAACAGGAGTTATACACACACACACACTATGTATGTGTGTATGCCTATATGTCATATATATGGTGTGTTTGCCATACAAGTCATAAATATATATATACACTTATATCTATCATCTATCTATCTCAAAACTGATGGGGTTCTAGCACTTTCTGTTGACCTGCAGAGCCTTCCCCCTCCCCATTTCCCTGGAACTACTAGGTTGGACCACTAGACTAAGCTCTTGGGGTCTCAAGGATGGGCACATGACTTAAGATGGGCCAAGGAGATCCACTCTTTCAGAAATTTAAATTTTGCACAGAGATACAAAGAGCCTGAAAGTGGTTGGAAGTAAATCGTCTTACAGTATTTCCCTGGATTTATGGAGTTCATGAGTTCCTTTTGCGTTTGTCTCCAGAGCTCCTCTGATGCCCATCCTTCCCAAGGTTTGAAAATCTAGCTCTTCCTTTAATTTGGTGACTTACCCCACTGTCCTCTCAATATTTAACACCATTGCTTAAGTTAGTCCGATTTGTTTTGTTTGCAACAAAGCTACTTAAATAATAGCCTCAGGGAGTAAAACTGTTTTGCTCAAAGTAACACAGTGAATGAGAAAAAGTTGACAAGATGACAGTCTCCTGATCACCTCTCTGGTCTCTATAGGTAGGTGCACCTCTTCCCTTTAGTGTGGAACTCCCCATTCCATAATAATTCTGAAGGCTTATGAATGAATGAGGTATCACTGTATCATGCCAACACAAAACTGAGGCTTAAGTATTAAGCAAGGGCTTTTTAGCTGCTGAGTATAAAACATACCTACATAATGTAAATATGTTATTTGCATAGTGCTTTCTCTTCCAGACTTGCTCAAAGACCAAAGTGTCCAGAAAGGAAAAGCTGAATTGTTTTCCTTATTTTGGCATACTAAACCTGATGGTATCTTCCTATGTGAGGAAGGGATAATTGTGCTTCAGCTTTGTATCGGTCAGGATTGGCTAGGCTTTGCTGTGATAATAAATAAATCCTGAAATCCCAGTGGCTTAATACATAGACATATTCTCATTTCCATATGAAACAGACACTGCTGCTCTGGCCACTCTGCAAATGAGACCAGGTCCCTTCTAAGGGTACCTCAGAGAGCTATGTGGTTTCTGTTCTGTGGCTCTGCCCTCTCAACAGGAGGCCTCTGATCCCACTGAGGGTTAAAATTAAGCAAGGACTTTTCCTTCCTCAGCTAGAGAGAGACAATGCGCTCTTAGTTCTGCTCACAGGGGTGTGCCTAGTGTATTTGCTGCCGGGACTGGATAATTTTGTAATGCATTCCTTCTTTTATGACAAAATGGGTTGCAGTAAATAATCATGGCATAAAATGAGTAGTAAGAATGGCCAGAGAACAAAGTAGTCAGTGAAAATTTTCTTTGTGATTTTCATATCAAGCCAATAAAAAAAAAAAAGTAAAATAAGTATTTTAGTGCCAAGGAAAGAAAAAAGTAATGGGTTAATGCTCCATATTTATATTAGGGTGGTTTTTGAAAAAAAGGAGAAATTACAACCACATATTGGGATGACCCAGTAATAAATAATAACTAAGAATAGTATTACAGTTTCTGACTTTAAGATTTCTGCAGATATGTCAAAGATTCATCAAAATTAATCTTTTTGTATTCATATGCACTCATAGTTGATTGAAAAATACATTTATTAGCTTCAATTTTAAAACTTTTTTTCATACAAAATGACAGATTTGCACATAATTAGGAAACATCTTAAACGTAAGAATAAGTTTGGTAGAGGTTAAAAAAAGTTTCACAGTAAATTCTAGAAATTACAATACTATCTAT
This sequence comes from Smutsia gigantea, assembly GCA_032199065.1. NCBI lineage: Eukaryota > Metazoa > Chordata > Mammalia > Pholidota > Manidae > Smutsia > Smutsia gigantea. The sequence continues at coordinate 30,965 of JAVSCE010022384.1, read as the reverse complement.
ATCTTTGCTGCTTTGGAACTGATTCCAATGGACTTTAAGTATTTCTGCAGTAAAAAAAAATGTTTAAACACAAATTAAAATGTCACATAAAATGAGAGATTTGTGTTAACTTAAGTTCTAAGTCCTTGTCAATCACTGTGCTATCATGATTTATTTTGTATCCACTGCCCAAACCCAGGGTTATATAGTACCACAGGCTTGGAAACAGGAACTGTGCTCTAAGTAGCTCAAATCATTCCAAATTCTGACATACATTCTTGAAAGGAATTTGTGTAGCTGAGTCTGAGTGAGAGGGCCGACTGTATACCTGGCAGTTCTTCAAATTGTATGTAGAATGTAATGTGTCTTAAATAGTTTTAAGTAATAACAAAGTGCTAATTTGAGCCTAAGATACATACCATTAAAACTCAACAAGAAGACAGTAATCATTTCCAACTTTCAGAGCACCCAAATTAATTTTTTCTTAGAGAAATGATGAATTACTGACACTGTAGAATTGCCAGAATAATGTGACAATAGGTTGGTTTTAAATTCTTTACAGACCTCAGACCCTTCTTATATGCACCCTGGTGGACTGTCTCCACTCCATGGTCTTGGTACACCACTGGCCCACAGTTCACTGATCAGAACTGGTCTCTTGGCCCTCCTCAACCACACAGTGTCTGGGGTGCACAGCGGAGTGTGCTGCTTTTCAGTGCTCCAGCTGGGCCAGCCAGCTCTGTAACTCAGATCGGGCAGGACATTTCCAGTCAAACTGTATGGGGCATGTGCCTGTATGTATGTGTCGACTCAGAAACAGCTCAGGTAGCAGTGGTTCAGACTCTCTTGGGTATGGCAGAGACCACGAGGATAGATACACATACTTTAATGGACGAGGTTTCCAAATAAGACTGTAGAGCATTTTTCAGAGGATTAAGGAAGAACATCGCATAAATTATAGCTTTGAATCAGGCCAATTAATTTTCTGATTGCTTTCAGTGCCTCCTTCTAGTCTCAGAATTCAGTGCTACCTTCAGAGGTTTGATTGTACCCCAGATAAGCTGAATCCTATCTTGTGGAACAGATGAAATTGGAAAAATATGCAGTGATGTAGTGTTTTTAACATGTGCTTGCTAAGAATCACCTGGGATAACTTGTTATTTCCATTAATTACCTGACCTTTCCCCCAGGAAAGTCTTCTTCAGTAGTTCTAAATTGGGACCCAGGGCTCTGCAGTAGCTACACGAGATGATTCTTATTTTCAGGCAATTTTGGATAACACTGTGGTAGGTACCAGAGTACACTCTCTGTAGTCAAACAAACTGGGTTTGGCTCTCTGCTTACAGTTTGAGTTTCCCTGGGTCTGGAGAGATAATAAATTTCAGCTGTTTATTTCCTGACAGCTGCTTGCCTAACCAAAGGTAGACCCAGAGCACTCCCATCACTGCTCTGGCTCATCTGGTCAACTTGGTAGGCAAGGTGTAGGAAGTAAAAGAACAAATTTCCTCAGGCTGTTTGTGGGGATAGGGAGGAGTACAGAGACCTAGGAGGCAGTGGTTTTCAACATGATTGGAGAGAGATACAGGGTAAAGGAATTTTCCAGGTGCCTTTAATATGCATTTCATACCTCCTAAATCAGTGGATCTCAGTGTCAGTTGCACATGGAATCACCGGAGTAGTTAAAAAAATAATCATGCCTAGGCCCCACCTCCAGGGATTCTTATTTAATTGTTCTTGGGTGTGGCCCCAGGTACTGGATTATTTTTAAGCTCCCAAGGTGACTTTAATATTCACCCAAAATTTAAACCTACTCCCCTACATTGAAAATGAGTGACCTACCATCTCCACCTGCACAGTTGGTGATTGGAGTTTACACTATAAATAGGCAGCATGCCATGATACATTGCAGCAGCAGGAAGTATAATCCAGGTTTCACCTGAAACCAGGGTAGACTGGCAGCAAGTTGTGGTGGTCCAGGTTTGCATACAGAGTCAGGTCAATATTCCAGGCTATGAAAATTCTTGGAGTAAAGGAAGACAATCAATGTGAAGTAAGTGAATGACAGTGAAATCTGATCCCTGGAGGAACTGAAATACTTGATAGTGAACTGAAGAGGGCGCTCTGACACAATAATCGTGTTGCATCATGTGCCCAAACTTGGTATGAGGTCGGGGTGTGGCATGAAAACAAGGCAAAAGCCCACTTCAGGAAATCAGGTTTTATCAGTTAAGACGATTTGAATGCAAGTAATAGAATACCCAACTAAAAGTAGCTTAACAATAAGAGTATGTTAATCCATTTTGTAACGGGAATTTCGGGGAGGCAATTTAGGTTAATCCAGCTGAATGATCTCAGGGCTCTAGACTGGCTCTTCTCTGAGATTCTCTTTGCTTTCCCTTCATGCTCACAAGATGCCTGACACAGCATTAAGCATTCTGTCTTCGCACAGTTGCATACAAAAGTAGGAAGAAGTGATAAGGTGAAGCTTAACTGGTCTATCCTCAGAAAAAAATCAGGAAAAAATATTTTCTGGAACTGACCCCCTCAGCTCCAGGAGACTTCCCTTACATTTCTTTTTTTTTGTTTTAAGTTTATTTTGATATCATTAATCTACAATTAAATGAGTAATATTATGGTGATTACACTACCTCCTTCATCAGGTCCCCCCCCAACCCCATTACAGTCACTGTCCATCAGCGTAGTGAGATGCCATAGACTTCCCTTACATTTCAATGGCCAGAACTGAGTCACATGGCAACCTCTGCATGAATTACTGTCAAGAAGGTATGGAGCTACCTTACTGTCTTAGCTCATGTTTCATTGCCTGGGACCTATCCATTGCCATCACATATCTTTGGCAAGTAGGAAGTGAATATCAGAGAGACTTGCACAACCTGGCTGACTATAGGTTGAGCTTCTTGAAAGATTAGGATGTAACGCTGTCTTGCCAATGGGTTTCAGCCCCGGGCAAGTTCACTATGGATTCAGTGTGACCAAAGCAATGACAGTGGAACGTTCTTGGAGCGAAAGGGTTTATTACCTAGCTTGTTCTCCTGAGGGTAGGTCGAGCACTAGTATCTCTGCCTCTGCCCAGAGCACTGGGCCGAGCTCTTTATATAGTGAATAGCTTATTGCCTATGGGTATGGAAGCAATAGCCTAGCAACAGGCCAGTTACATCATCAAATGTTTTAGTAAGGATCCTGGGCATAGGAACCCCAACTTTCCCCACAAACCCTCTTTACATTTTCCCTGCCTAGGCACATTTTAATTTCAGGATCTGGATTACTTTGTCCAAGACTGAGGATGGGTGACATTGGCAAGGAGCCAAGCCAGTTATTCTAGAGTGTGTTTGGTATTGAATTTTGTATAAGTTGGCAAACCTGCTAACTAGAGGTCAGAGAGCATATGTATTATGAACAAAGAGTGATGAAATGCATGTCCTCATATACAAAGAGAAAAGGTTATTTTAATGGTACCAGTTAAAGGCTGGTTGGGCTAGAAAGTTGTCGAGATGCATTTTCTCACACACAGAAGTACATAGATATGTTGGGGTCAAACAGTTCTTCATTTGCTCTTGATCCTTCTGTTCCTCTCTGCGTGAATTTCATATGGTTCTGAGAACCCCATCTAGGTGAGTGAAGTCAAGAGAAGCCTGTTTCTAGTCTACGAAAAACTGGTATCCAGCCTAAAGTGGGGTGTTGTATATTTGATGAAAAAAAGGAATGGAAATCATGCACTGTGATTTTGTACTTCTGAGCTTACTCTTGGTAGCAACATTAATACATTGCACATTTCATTATAAGTATCTTCTAGTAAGTTTTTAGATTAATGTTATAGATGACTACTATCTGACATTGCTTTTTGTTATACTTGCTGAAGGTTGTAAAATGGAATCCTTTCAAATGAAATGTGAGTGAATATTCATTTGGTGACCTCAACATTTTTTAAATCGTTGTACCTTTGTTGAGGCCTATCATTTCACAGTAGATTCAAATACATTAGGAACTTTGATTCATTTTGGAGAATAAGACATCACCTCCTTAGCATGTCACCAAATATATCCTGTGGAACACTAGTACCCCTTAGTATTTCACTAAAAAAAGTTGTTTCATGGTTTTAATTATTCCATGGTTTAAATAGAAAGTTGTGTGTTCAATAGTCTCTTCTTGATGTTGTCAATATATGTTAAACCATTGAAAAGTTTTACAACAAAGATGCTAAATTTCTTTATCCCAGTGTTTCCCACATTTAAAAACAAAATGTTTTTCTTGTAATATACCATGAAACATGCTTTCTTACGAGCACATTTGAGAGATGCTCCACTCCCTGATATTTAGAAAAATGGGAAGACATTTAAAGAAATTGTCAGTCCAAATGTCAGTCCTAGAGAAGTTAAGGTACCAAAATAAGCAAAGGACCACAGGCAAGGAATGTCAGAAAGTGTTTGAAAAAAAAAAGTAATTATTCCAGTGAAAGTTTTGACATCCTTGCTATGAAAGAGGAAATGAAGCTGTAAAGTTAATCAGCGGTCTAGAAATGACTTGTGTGTCAGGCTGAAGAGTTTGGATTTTATTATGATGCATTAGTCATTAAGTTTTTGAATTCTGTATTTCAAGAAGATAACTCTTATCAGCATGATGTCTGGATTGGTGGCATAAGACTCATTAAGAAGGCAGTCACAGTGGTCCAGATGAGAGATTCTGGGGCATGATCCTAGGCAGTGGCAATGAGCTGAAGAGGAAGGGCCACTTAAAGGAGTTACTGGAGAAATAGAAACAGCGAACCCTGATAATTGTACATGGCATGTACATGAGGTTGCTGAAGATGACTTTGATGTTTTCTTTGTGGCTAATTGGGGAATGGTAGTGTTATTAATTAAGGAAGAAAACAAGAGCATACTTGATATACATCACATCATATTACTCCCTGCTCAAACCCTTCATGACTTCCCAGTACACTCAGAATGAAATATTCCCCCTTGCACACATTTCAGCTACAGTGATCATTTTGGCTTTTTTTCTTGACTATTCCAACCACATTCATACCTCAGGGCCATTGCATTAGATTCCCTTTTTCTTGGGATGCTCTTCTTCCAGATCTCCTAATGGCTTCTTCCATCCTTTCATTTAGGCTTATGCTCCAATATTATTTAATTTAATAGGAATATCTATATTATAATGTTCCACAAAAAATTGTGATGTTGGCTGTGATTTATCATGTTAGATAAGTACCTTTTTATGTCTTCTTTGCTAAAAATTTTATCAGGAACAGGTTTTTTAAGTTCACCAAAATATTGTCTCTATTGAAAAGTTTTTCTCATCTTTTAAAACTTTCCATGGTGATGATGTCAAGAACATGGTTGAATAAGTCATTGTATTCCCCATTCAACATCAGCAATTTTGCATCTATCCATGGACAAAAGTGCCTTTGTAGGAGCTGTGGGATCTAGCACCATATGCAAGGGACCCCAAGGAATCTACCCCACCTGTGCACTGAGTAATAGGCATACAAACCTCAGTCCTGACTGTGGACTCTGTAGTGTCCCAAGAACCTTCTCTAGCCCCTCTCAGGCATCATCCAGTAACCCTTGGAGAACTGTCTTAGACAATCACCCACAGACAAGAGAGCCTTTGTGAAAGTCCAGGTTTCCATCAGAGAAGTTCCAGCATACCAATAGAGTCAAAAGAAATATGAGTTTGGACCCACTGGAGAGGGTAAGAGGACAAGTTTGGCTTAATCCATGTTGCCCCTACACCAAGGTAGTATATAGCTCAGTGTCAAACAAGACCTTCCTGGCCTATGACTTCTGCTGCTTGGGAAAGTGAGAGCATGAATGAGTACCTGCCTTCCACAGATGTATGGGGCATTGACAAAGAGTCCCATTTTTGTCTTACCCCATCCAGCGTACTGAATCATAAGCTGCATGACTAGGGGATGGGGGTGTGAAGAGGCGGAGAGAGCAGCAGATGGGACTCTCGGTGGGCATTATAGGGACATTAATCCTAATAACTGGTGTCTCAGACTCCATCAATAAGCCCACCTCCATCAAGCATGACGATTGACAAGGGCTGAGGGGTGGGGAAATGGGGAGATGCTGGACAAAGGGGACAAACTCACAGTTATAAGACTAATAAGTTTTGGGGATGTAATGTACATCATGGAAATTATAGTTAACAATACTCTATTTTTTACTTGAAAGTTATAAAGAGAATTAGTGTTTAAATGGGTATAGAGTCTCAGTTTTTCAAGATGAAGAAGTTCTAGAGATCTGTTGCACAGTAATTGACTATACTTAACACTGCTGAAATGTGCAGTTAAAAATGGTTAATGTGGTAAATTTTGTTACATTTTTTACCACAATAAAAAAACCTGAGAAAATAAATAAAAATTTCCTAGTGATATAATTATATTACTATAATTTTAAATATTAGGTAATCCTTGGAATTCAGGAATTTAAAGACATTGCTATTCAAATCAAAACCACAGTGGTCTATCACCTCATATCTGTTAGTGTGGTTATTAACCAATAAAGAGAAAAAGATAAGTGTTGGTGAGGAAAAGTTGGAATCATTTTATGTTGGTAGAAATGTAAAATGGTGCAGTCATTATGGACAAGAGTAAAGAACAGTATAAAAATTAAAGCTAGAACTACCATATACAGCTATCCCACTTTTGGGTATTTAAAAGAACTGAAATCAGGATCTTAAAGAGTCATCCATACCCCTATATTCATTACAGCATTATTCACAATAGCTAAGGTACAGAAACAGCCTAAATGTCCATTGACAGATGAATGGATTAAAAAGGGTGGCATATCCATATAGTGCAATATTATTTAGCCGTAAAAAAGGAAATCCTAGTCACTGAATGGATAAAAAAACAAGACCCATCTATATGCTGCCTACAAGAGACTCATTTCAAACACAAAGACATACACAGACTGAAAGTAAAGGGATGGAAAAAGATATTTCATGCAACTAATAGGGAGAAAAAAGCAGGAGTTGCAGTACTTGTATCAGACAAAATAGACTTTAAAACAAAGAGAGTCACAAGAGACAAAGAAGGATATTACATAATGATAAAGAGGTCAGTCCAACAAGAGGATATAACTATTATAAACATCTATGCACCCAACGCAAGGTCACCTACATATGTGAAACAAATACTAACAGAATTAAAGGGGGATATAGAATGCAATGCATTCATTTTGAGAGATTTCAACACACCAGTCACTCCAAAGGATAGATCAACCAGACAGAAAATAAATAAAGAGACAGAGGCACTGAACAACATATTAGAACAGATGGACCTAATGGATATCTACAGAACACTCCATCCAAAAGCAACAGGATACAAATTCGTCTCAAGTGCACATGGAATATTTTCAAGAATAGATCATATACTAGGCCACAAAGAGAGCCTCAGTAAATTCAAAAAGACTGAAATTGTACTAACCAACTATTCAGATCACAAAGGTATGAAACTAGAAAAAATTACTCAAAGAAAATGAAAAAGCCCACAAACACATGGAGGCTTAATAACATTCTCCTAAATAATCAATGGATCAATGACCAAATAAAAACAGAGATCAAGCAATATATGGAGACAAATGACAACAATAATTCAACACCGCAAAATCTGTGGGATGCAGAGAAGGCCGTGCTAAGAAGAAAGTATATTGCAATACAGGCCTACCTCAGGAAAGAAGAACAATCCCAAATGAACAGTGTAAACTCACAATTATATAAGGAATTAGAAAAGGAAGAACAAATGAGGCCCAAAGTCGGTAAAAGGAGGGAAATAATAAAGATTAAAGCATAAATAAATAAAATTGAGAAGAATAAAACAATAGAAAGAATCAATGAAAGCAGAAGCTGGTTCTTCCAGAAAATAAACAAAATAGATAAACCCCTAGCCAAACTTACAAAGAAAAAAAGAGAGTCTACACACATAAACTGAATCAGAAATGAGAAAGGAAAAATCATTACGGACACCACAGAAATACAAAGGATTATGAGAGAATGCTATGAAAAAGTATATGGTAACAAACTGGATAACATAGAAGAAATGGACAACTTTCTAGAAAAATACAACCTACCAAGGCTGACCCTGGAAGAAACATAATCTGAATAGACCAATTACCAGCAAAGAAATTGAATTGGTGATCAAAAAACTACCTAAGAACAAAACGCCTGGACCAGATGGTTTCACTGCTGAATTTTATTAAAACATTTAGTGAAGATGTAATACCCACCCTCCTTAAAGTTTTCCAAAAAGTAGAAGAGGAGGGAATACTCCCAAACTCATTCTACAAGGCTAGTATCACTCTAATTCCAAAACCAGGGAAAGACACCACAAAAAAAGAAAATTACAGACCAATATCCCTGATGAGCATAGATGCAAAAATACTCAACAAAATATTAGCAAACAGAATTCAAAAATACTTCAAAAAGATCATCCAGCATGATCAAGTGGGATTCATCCCAGGGATGCAAGGATGGTACAACATTTGAAAATCCATCAACATCATCCACTACATCAACAAAAAGAAGGACAAAAACCACATGATCATCTCCATAGATGCTGAAAAAGCATTCGACAAAATTCAACATCCATTCATGATAAAAACTCTCAACAAAATGGGTATAGAGGGCAAGTACCTCAACACAATAAAGGCCATATATGACAAACCCACAGCCAACATTATACTTAACAGCGAGAAGCTGAAAGCTTTTCCTTTAAGATCGGGAACAAGACAAGGATGCCCACTCTTCCCACTTTTATTCAACATAGTTCTAGAGGTCCTAGCCATGGCAATCAGACAACACAAAGAAATAAAAGGCATCCAGATTGGTAAGGAAGAAGTCAAACTGTCCCTGTTTGCAGATGACATGATATTGTACATAAAAAACCCTGAAGAATCCACTCCAAAACCAGTAGATCTAATATCCGAATTCAGTAAAGTTGCGGGATACAAAATTAGTACACAGAAATCTGTTGCATTTCTGTACACTAACGGTGAACTAGCAGAAAGAGAAATCAGGAAAACAATTCCATTCACAATTGCATCCAAAAGAATAAAATACCTAGGAATAAACCTAACCAAGGAAGTGAAAGACTTATACTCTGAAAACTACAAGACACTTATGAGACAAATTAAAGAAGATACCAATAAATGGAAACACATCCCGTGCTCATCGATAGGAAGAATTAATATTGTCAAAATGGCCATCCTGCCTAAAGCAATCTGCAGATTCAATGCAATCCCTATCAAAATACCAACAGCATTCTTCAATGAACTAGAGCAAATAGTTTCCTATGGCTACTATAACAGATAACCAGATAATTGGTGGCTTTAAAAAACAGAAATACATTCTCACAGTTCTGGAGGCCAGAAGTTTTAGATAAGTATCACTAGGCTGAAATCAAGGTATCATTAGATACACATTACCTCCAAAAGTTCTAGGAAAGAATTTGTTCCTTGTCTCTTCCAGCTTCTTGGGGCTGCCAGCATTCCTTGACTTGTGGCCAGGCCATGTCACTACAATCTCTGCCTTCCTGATCATATTGTAGTCTCTTCTCTTGTGTGTGTAAAATTTCTCTCTCCCTCTCACTTATAAAGACATTTTTTATTGCATTTATGTATCACCCAAATAATCTAGGAAAATATCCCATTTCCAAGATCCTTAATCATATATGCAAAATCTTTTTTTGCCATATAATTAACATTCCAGCTTTCTGCAGATGAGGATGTGGATATTTTTGAAATGAGGTATTTTTCAGCCTACCACAGAAAACAATCCAGGTTTCTATTTTTTCAAAAAGGGAAGAATAGTGAGGGAAACTATAAATTAAAAGAGGTTTAAACTGTATATGAATCAATCTCCCATGTATGGAACTTGCTAGACACTTATTCAAACAAATACACTGTAAAATATAGAAGACAGTTAAGGAATTATTCCATGAATAACTGATTGATTTTGGGCAAGTTACTTCACTGTTTGAAGTCTCAGTTTCTCAATTATAAAGTAGAAACAATAATTCTTATTCTTCCTCCCTTAGTGGGTCAGTGTGAAAGAAAGATCAAAATAAAATAATAGCTGTGAGATTAATAACAAACTTTTAATGGTCTTTGCAAAGTATGAGTGATTAAAAAAGAAAAAAAGTCAAAGAATGACCTAACTCTTATCTTTCTTATGTAAAGCTGAAACAGTCTTTTCTATAAGATTTAAAGATTCCTTTGGTGGTGAGACAGAACACACTGACACTGAGTTATATGAAAGGTAGAACTCTTTGTTACAGCTCTGAATGAGGGAAGGTTGCCTCACAGGCAGGGCCACACAGCAGGTTGTTTCTGGGGACAGGGTAACAGCAAGCTGGAGCTATGGAGGGCAGCCTGTGTATGAAAATAGGGTGGAGTTAGCTAGGTTTTGTGGGCTCCCTGTGGATTGCTTAATTTGAACAACTTCTCATAATCCTGGACATAGGGGCTGTCCCCCTACAGGTCTGGTACCTGGCCCCTGTGATGATTAGGGCATGTGCTTAGTGGCCATGAGTGTGAGAGTCCAATAAGGGAAGTGATTAGGGTGTAGACTTAATTAGCTGCTTAAGAAGGGGAACTGACTTGCCTCTAGCCAGGTCCTCAATACTAGGTTGATAGCCTTTAAAAAACATATTAAATTCTAAGGATCATTAATGCATATTTTACCTATAACATCTATATGAGGAATGTTTTTCCACAGAGACTCCTAGTTTCCATCTACATCAGTGGATAATAGATACCAAGGACAGTGGTGGTGGAGATGCTGTCATCCAAACATGCCTAATTCTCAGCTCTGTTTCACTTAAGATTTTTGGTAAAAGTGAAGCATTATAGACATATCTCAGACTTTGGATTTTAATTCTCTGTCTTCAAAATTTAGTTCCTTTATTAAGCATTCTGACCATATGATACCAAAAATTCAAGGTTGTTGCTAAGATTAAAGATAATATATATAAAGTACCTATCACAGAGATTTTAACTATTTAGATATCTTTAATGAATAAATGGATCTAGTCAACATTTAACAATAGGTGCTAAAAAATTAAAGAAGAGAAAAATACCTAAGAGACAGAGCACCTATAAAATCATCTTGTAAAAGAAATATCAGTGAACAGGAAATACAGAAGACAGAAGAGCATATTAAAGAAAATCAAGGGGATAAAATCAGCAAAAATCAGACTGTAGGGAATTTTCAGAGAAAATATATTCTTTTCCTATTACATTTTTCTGGGAGATAATGGCACAGTAGTAATTTTTAATGACAGAATCCTTATTTTCTGGAAATACACGATGGAACAGTTAGTTATAAATGAAACAATATATTTCCATAAAAAATAAGACTTAATTAAAAAAACCAAAGCTTGTGAAAGTAGTAGGAGCTAAATAATGGTAGCTGCTGTTATGAGAATTACAATCCAGTTTTGAAATGAATGAGACCAATATTTCAATGGAAAGAGAATTATATTTTACTAACTCACTGAACTTTCATATTTATTTGAAATTTATATTTTATTTAAATTACATCTCTATGATTTATATTTTATCCATCACAAGTAGTCAAATAGCATTTGATTATATGTATATATATGTATATATATATACACACACACACACACATGCATATATACGTATATATTAAGATATATATAAATATTATATAGTCAAGGTTATTCAGAGATCAAAGCCAATAGGATGTGTGTGTGAATTGGATCATATGATTTTGGAGGCTGAGAAGTCCCCCAAGATAGGCAGTTGGCATGCTGGAAACCTAGGCGGGCTAATGGTGTAGTTACAGTCTAAGACTAATGGAGTAAGAAACAGAAGAGCCAGTGCCGTAGTTCTCATCCAAAGGTTGGCAGGTTTGAGATGCAGAAAGAGCCAATATTTCAGTTCACCTCCAAAGGCAGTAAAAATACAATGCTCTAGCTCAAACCAGTCACACAGCAGGAGTTCCTTCTTACATAGTCTTTCTGTTTTATTCAGGTCTTCAGTTGACTAGATGAGGACTAATAACATTAGGGAGGACAACATGCTTACTAAGCCTGCCAATTTAAATGTTAATTTCATCTAAAAACATCCTCGCAGAAACACCCAGAATGTTTGACCAAATATCTGTGTATCATGTGGCCCAGTCAAGTTGACACACGAAATTAACCATCACACACATACATACACACACAGACACACACACACACACACACATTATGTACTTCTTATATATACAAATATAAAATATATGTATATTATAAATACATATATACATGTTATATGTATATACTGTGTGTGTGTGTATACACATAATTTTTTCTTACTTGAAGTCTCTCTTAGGTCAGATTCCCCTGGGAACAAAACTTGAAGTGAATATCTGTGTACAGGAAGTTTATTGAATGCTCCCAAATTCATCAGATGTGGGGGACTAAGTAAAGCAGAATTGGGCTGAGCAAGGAAGTGAACTACAATGCAGTTGTTTCAGAGCCAACCCTACAGGGAGATGTAGAACTTGGATGACCCTTCAGAAAAGATCTGCTCTGGACCTTTTTATTCCCGCATTGACTAGGCACTGCATATACTCTGCCCCTAGGAAGGAGGCATAACTGTGGACAAAGTGGCTCACGTTACCCAAGGGGTAGTCCCAGAGATGGTCTCAAACTGAGCCTTTAGCAACCAGCCATTCTGGCATTTATGAAAATGAATGCTTTAATATTAAAGGGGGGGGGCTATTAACAGTACATCACTGCATCCACTATAATCCACCCATTTTCCTACCCAGATTCACTTACTTCATATAGTAAGTTCATATGATAGTAGGACGGCTTCTTTTGGATTCTGATTGGTCTGTTTTCCTCGGGAAACTTGTAAAAGGAAGGTTATTGCTATAATAAATAGCTCCTGCTGCTGTAATTTGTCTCATAAGTACAACTGACAGTCATCATTTCCCTCCTCTACTACTCACTCCCCTAGATGAAGCATGTCTTCTGGACCAAATGGTTTTCCCAGAAGAGTGATGTAGTCAAGCCCCTTGACTGTTCTACTTGTCCACTTACTACCATAATTGGGTAAAGTAGTAGCTAAAGACACAGCACTGGATCACTTGGGTGCCAAGCATATTCTTCTTTGCTTCCATGGTTTAACGGCAACCCTATTTCATACTGATTATCATAGGGAAGTACCCCTGCTCTGATGCTTTTTATATCTGTTGCCCTCTTAGCATGAAGGGCCCAGAGAAACTGTGCAGTCATAAGTTTTAAGTTTAGCAGTAGTCTTGCTATGAGTCCAGTGAAAGCATCCCTTATCTAGGAGCCAAGACCCTTAGAATCACTGAGGAAAAGTAGAGGGATGGGAAGCACAAATTTCCTAAGTGGGTCAGAGGAAATAATTACTAGCAGAGCAATTCCTATTATCACCTATTGGTTCCTAGACTCATAATACTAACTGTTAGTAACACAGCACAGGACTCACAGTTATTTAGGGTGTAATCTCCAGCCTATAGTCTTAGCTGTGTCTTTAAAAAGTCATTCCATGTACCATAAAATAAATCTTAACAAACATAAAAGAATAGAAATCATACAATGTATGCCCTCTGAGCACAATGGAATTAAACTAGAAATCAGTAATGGAAAGATAACTGGAAAACCCAAAAATATGTGGAGATTTATCAACACACATCTAAATAACACAAAAGAAATCAAAAGAGAAAATTTTAAATATTTTGAACTAAATGAAAAAGAACTCAAAACCTACCAAAATTTGTGAGATTAAATGAAAGCAATGATTAAAGGGAAATTTATAGTATTGAATATACACATGGAAATGAAAAAAAAATATCTAAAATCAATAATCTAAGCTTCCACCTTAGGAAACTAGAAAAGGAAGATCAAATTAAATCCAAAGTTAGCATAAAAAATAGTAAGAATTAAAGACCCATCCAAAATAGATCATCATATATTAATATGTAAGACAAATGTGAAGGATGAAAGTTCTGCAGATTTAAGAGTAAATGACAATAATAAAAAGTACATACACAGAACTAGAAGCCAATAAATTGTACAATGTAGAAGAAATGGATAAATTCCTAGAAAACTACATCCTTCTAAGACTCACCCAGGAAGAAGCAGAAAATGTGAATAGACCAATTACCAGTATTGAAATTGAATTGGTAATCAAAAAACCCCCAACAAAAGTCCAGGTACAAATGGCTTCACACCTGAATTCTACCAAACATTTAAAGAAAAACTAATACCCATCCTTAAAGTATTCCAAAAGGTAGAAAAGGAGGGAATACTTCCAAACTCATCCTATGAGGCTAGCATCACTCTGATAACAAAACCAAAGACAATACATAAAAAAAAGAGTAAAATTTAGACCAATACCCTTGACGAACATAGATGCAAAAATCCTCAACAAAATATTAGCAAACTGGATTAAAAAATACATCAAAAAGATCATCCATCAAAACCAAATGAGATTTATTCCAGAGATGCAAGGATGGTACAATATTCATAAATCAATGTGATAAACCACATTAACAAAAAGGATAAAAATCAGATAATCATCTCAATAGATGCTGAAAAAGCGTTTGGCAAAATTCAACATCCATTTATGATAAAAACTCTCAACAAAATGGGTATTGAGGGAACATACCTCAAAATAATGGCTATATACAACAAACCCACAGCTAACATACTCAATGGAGAAAAACTGAAAGCTTTTCCTCTGATATCAGGAACAATTCAAGGATGTCCACTGTCACCACTTTCATTCAACATAGTATACAGGAGGTCCAATCACAACAGTCAGACAAGAAAAAGAGAAAAGGCATCCAAATTGGTAAGGAAGAAGTAAAACTTGCTATTTCCAGATGACATGATACTATATACAGAAAACCCTAAAGACTCCTCCAAAACCTATTAGAACTAATAAATGAATTCAACGAAGTTGCAGGATACAAAATTAACACACAGAAATCTTTTGTATTCCTATACAGTAACAACGAACTAGGAGAAAGAGAAATCAGGAAAACAATTCCATTTACAATTGCATCAAAAAGAATAAAATACCTAGGAATAAACTTGATGAAAGAGGTGGAAGACCTATACTCTGAAAACTATAAGACACCCATAAGAGAAATTAAAGAAGTCTCATATAAGTGGAAATCTATCCCATGCTCATGGATAAGAGGCATTAAATTGTCAAAATGGCCATCCTGCCCAAAGCAATTTACAGATTCAGTGTAATTCCTATCAAAATTCCAACAGCCTTTTGCAATGAACTAGAACAAAAAATCCTGAAACTCATATGGAATCACAAAAGGCCCCAAATAGACAAAACAATCCTGAGGAAGAACAAAGATGGAGGTATTATGCTCCCTGACCTCAAGTGATACTGCAAAGCTTCAATAGTCAAAACATTATGATACTAGCACATGAACAGAACCATAGATCAATGGAACAGAATAGAGAGCAGATATAAACCCGTGCATATATGGTCAATTAATACACAATAAAGGAGCCATGAATATACAATGGGGAAAAGACTGCCTCTTCAATAACTGGTGCTGAGGAAACTGGACAGCTACATCCAAGAGAATGAAATTGCATTGCTGTCTAACTCCAAACACGAAAGTAAACTCAAAATGGATTAAACATCCAAATGTAAGATATGCAACCATGAAACTCTTAGAAGAAAACACAGGCAGAACTCTCTGAAACGTAACTTGAGCAATTCAAAATAAAAAATGATTAAGTGGGACTACATCAAACTAAAAAGTTCCTGTACAGCAAAGGACACTATCAATAGAACAAAAAGGCAGCCTACAGTGTGGGAGAATACATTTGTAAATAATTTATCTGATAAGTTTTTAATGTCCAAAATATATAAAGAACACACATGCCTCAACACTCCAAAAACAAAGAACCCAATTAAAAAATGGGTGTAGGACATGAACAGACATTTTTCCAGAGAAGAAGTACAGATGGCCAAAGGGCACATGAAAAGATGCTCCACATCTCTAATCATCAGGGAAATGCAAATCAAAACCACAATCACATATCACCTCCTACCATTTAGAATGGCCACTATATAAAAGACAAGAAATAACAAGTGTTGGCCAGGATGTGGAAAAATGGGAACCCTCCTACACTGTTGGTGGGAATGTGAATTGTTGCAGCCACTGTGGAAAGCAGTATGGAGTTTCCTCAAAAAACTAAGTATAGAAATATCATATGACCTATTATTTGCACTTCTAGGAACTTATGTGAAGAAAGCAAAATCCCTGATTCAAAAAGGTACTTGTACCTGTATGTTTACTGCCATATTATTTACAAGAGCCAAGATATGGAAGCAGCCAAAGTATCCATTAATAGATGAACGGATAAGAAAGACTTAGTACATATAAACAGTGGAATATTATTCATCCATAAAAGAGAAAGAAATTCTGCCATCTGAAAAAGTATGGATGGACCTAGACGGTATTATGCTAAGTGAAATAAGCCAGACAAAGTCAAATACCTATTTGTGTAATCTCAAAACGAAACAAAATGAGCAAAATAGCAGTATACTCATACACACTGAGATGTGACTGGTGATATCTATGGGGGAGGGGTTGGGATGAGTTGTAGGGAGGAGAAGGTGGATAAAGGGCCACAAAAATTCTCAATCATAATATAAGTTGGTCATGGGGATGGTAGTATAGCATGGAGAATATAGCCAATGATTCTGTAATAACTTTCTATCTTGGCAAATAGTAACTGCACTAGTTGGGGTGAGGACTTAATAATGTGGGTAACTGGTGAATCACTGTGTTGTATACTTGAAATTAATAAAAGATTGTATATCAACTATACTTCAATAAAAATTAAAAATATATAAAATCCTTCTGTTCATGCTAAATGCACAGTAAAATTTAAGAACAGAATGATTTTGTTTATGTAACTGATTACCTATCTCCAAACTTGATAGACTAATATGAAGCATTCCTGTATCAAAATGTCAAGTCACAATTAGTGACAACTATTTATTGAATTCCCATATATAGAAGACATCATGCTTTGTGCTTTACATATATTCTATGCTAATACTCACTACAACTTATTGAGCTGTTATGGTTATTTTCCTTATTTTGCACATTACAAGAATCTGAAATCTTTTATCTCAACATGCAACAGAAGCAAGAATATTCCAGCAAATCATCTGCAAATTTATGAAAAATGCACTGCAGATTTTACTGCTGTGCTTAGTTATTTATGAATCTTAGTTTAACTTCTGTTTCTTGCTGGAGAAAGGAGAGGCTGTGAAGTTACTGGATAAAAATAAAGAAGGATTAGAACAACAATCAATGAAATTGGAAACAGGAAATGAATAGAGATAATGAATAAAACTTAATGCTGGATCTTTGAAAACGTCACCCAAATTCGTAAATCTCTAGCCAGGCTAACAAAGAAAAAAACAAAGAAGATATAGATTACTGATATAAGAAATCAAAGATAAGTAATCACTATAGATCCCATGGAAATTAAAAGCATATTAAAGAAATATCTGAACTACTCCATGCCTACAAATTTGATAACCAGATGACATGCATTAATTCCTTGAAAGGTAATCTGCCAAAGTCACTAGGAAAGAAATAGACAATCTGAACAGGCCTATATCTATTAAAGAAATTGAATCAATAATTAATAACATTCCAAAAGGGAATGCACCAAGCTCAGATAGATTCACTGGTGAATTGTACCAAACACTAAAGGAAGAAATTCTACCAATACTCTACAATCTCTTTCAGAGGATGGAAGCAGAGGGAATACTTCCTAACTTACATTATGAAGCCATGATTACTCTAATACCAAAACTGGAGAAATCATCACAAAGAAAGAAAACTACAGAATACCTCCTGTTGAACGAAGATGCAAAAATCCTCAACAAAATATCAGCAAATCAAGTCCCCCCAAAATGTTAAAAAAATAAAATTATACACCATGAAAAAGTGAGATTTATTTCAGGTATATAAAATTGCTTCAGCATTTGAAAATAAATTAATGTAATCCATCACATCAACAGACAAAAAAAATAAAAATCACATAATCATATCAATAGATGCAGAAAAAGCATTTGACAAACTCCAACATCCAATCAGGGTAAAACACTCTCAGAAAACTAGGAATTTCTCAATTTGGTAAAGACCTTCTATGAAAAGCCTACAGCTAACATCCTAATTAATTGTCAGAAGCTTGAAGCTTTCCCACTAAGATAGGTACAAAGTAGTGATGTCTCCTTACTACTTTTCTTATTTATTTATTTATTTTGGTATTATTAATGTACAATTACATAAACAACATTATGGTTACTAGACTCCCCCTATTATCAAGTCCCCACCACATACCCATTACAGTCACCTTCCATCGGTGTAGTAAGATGCTATAAAATCACTACTTGTCTTCTCTGTGTTATACTGCCTTCTTCGTATCCCCCCCCCGCTACATTATGTGTGCTAATTGTAATAACCCTTTTTCCCACTTATCCCTCCCTTCCCAACCATCTTCCCCAGTCCCTTTCCCTTTGCTAATTGTTAGTCCATTCTTGGGTTCTGTGAGTCTACTGCTGTTTTGTTCCTTCAGTTTTTTTTTTTTTTGTTCTTATACTCCACATATGAGTGAAATCATTTGATACTTGTCTTTTTCGGCTTGGCTTATTTCAATGAGCATAATACCCTCTAGCTCCATCCATGTTGTTGCAAATGGTAGGATTTGTTTTCTTCTTATGGCTGAATAATATTCCATTGTGTATATGTACCACCTCTTCTTTATCCATTCATCTACTGATGGACACTTAGGTTGCTTCCATTTCTTGGCTATTGTAAATAGTGCTGCAATAAACATAGGGGTGCATCTGTCTTTTTCAAACTGGGCTGCTGCATTCTTAGGGTAAATTCCTAGGAGTGGAATTCCTGGGTCAAATGGTATTTCTATTTTGAGTTTTTTGAGGAACCTCCATACTGCTTTCCACAATGGTTGAACTAATTTGCATTCCCACCAGCAGTGTAGGAGGGTTCCCTTTTCTCCACAACCTCGCCAGCATTTGTTGTTGTTTGTGTTTTGGATGTTGGCTATCCTCACTGGTGTGAGGTGATATCTCGTTGTGGTTTTAATCTGCATTTCTCTGATGATTAGTGATGTGGAGCATCTTTTCATGTGCCTATTGGCTATCTGAATTTCTTCTTTGGAGAAGTGTCTATTCATGTCCTCTGTCCATTTCTTAATTGGACTATTTGCTTTTTGTTTGTTGAGGTGCGTGAGTTCTTTATATATTTTGGATGTCAACCCCTTATCGGATACGTCATTTATGAATATATTCTCCCATACTGTAGGGTGTCTTTTTGTTCTACTGATGGTGTCCTTTGCTGTATAGAAGCTTTTCAGCTTCATATAGTCCCACTTGTTCATTTTTGCTTTTGTTTCCCTTGCCCGGGGAGATATGTTCATGAAGGAGTTGCTCATGTTTATGTCCGAGAGATTTTTGCCTATGATTTTTGTAAGAGTTTTTGGTTTCATGACTTATATTCAGGTCTTTGATACATTTTGAGTTTACTTTTGTGTATGGGGTTAGACAATAATCCAGTTTCATTCTCTTACATGGAGCTGTCCAATGTTGCCTACACCAGCTGCTGAAGAGGCTTGCTGTCATCTCCCCATTGTATATCCATGGCTCCTTTATTGTATATTAATTGACCATATATTCTTGGGTTTATTTCTCAGCTCTCAAGTCTGTTCCATTGGTCTGTAGGTCTGTTCTTCTGCCAGTAGAAAATTGTCTTGATTGCTGTGGCTTTGTAGTAGAGCTTGAAGTCAGGGAGCGTAATTCCCCCCACTTTATTCTTCCTTCTCAGGATTGCTTTGGCTATTCTGTGTCTTTTGTGGTTCCATATGAATTTTAGAATTATTTACTCTAGTTCATTGAAGAATGCTTTTGGTATTTTGGTAGGATTTGCACTGAATCTGTAGATTGCTTTAGGCAGGATGGCCATTTTGACAATATTAATTCTTCCTATACATGAGCACGAGATGTGTTTCCATTAATTGGTATCTCCTTTAACTTGTCTCATGAGTGTCTTGTAGTTTTCAGAGTTTAAGTCTTTCACTTCCTTGGTTAGGTTTATTCCTAGGTATTTTATTCTTTTGGATGCAATTGTGAATGGAATTGTTTTCCTGATTTCTCTTTCTGCTAGTTCATCATTAGTTTACAGGAAAGCAACAAATTTCTGGGTATTAATTTTGTATCCTGCCAATTTACTGAATTCATATATTAGATCAAGTAGTTTTGGAGTGGATTCTTTAGGGGTTTTTATGTACAGTATCATATCATATGCAAACAGGGGCAGTTTGACTTCTTCCTTACTAATCTGGATGTGTTTTATTTCTTTGTGTTGTCTTATTACTGGAGCTAGGACTTATAGAACTGTATTGAATAAAAGTGAGGAGCGTGGGCGTCCTTGTCTTCTTCCCGATCTTAAAGGAAAAGCTTTCAGCTTCTCGTTGTTAAGTATAATGTTGGCTGTGGGTTTGTCATATATGGCCTTTATTGTGTTGAGGTACTTGCCCTCTACACCCATTTTGTTGAGAGTTTTTATCATGAATTGATGTTGAATTTTGTCAAATGCTTTTTCAGCATGTATGAAGAAGATCATGTGAGTTTTGTTCTTGTTTTTGTTGATGTAGTGGATGATGATGATGGATTTTCTTGTGTACATCGTTGCATCCCTGGGATGAATCCCACTTGATCATGATGGATGATCTTTTTGAAGTATTTTTGAATTCAGTTTGCTAATATTTTGTTGAGTTTTTTTCCATCTATCTTCATCAGGGATATTGGTCTATAATCTTTTTTTGTGGTGTCTCTGCCTGGTTTTGGTATTAGAGTGATGTTGGCCTTGTCAAATGAGTTTGGAAGTATTCCCTCCTCTTCTACGTTTTGGAAAACTTTAAGGAGGATGGGCATTATTTCTTCACTAAATGTTTGATAAAATTCAGCAGTGAAACCATCTGGTACAGATGTTTTGTTCTTAGGTAGTTTTTAAATTACCAATTCAATTTCTTTGCTGGTAATTGGTCTGTTCAGATTTTCTGTTTCTTCCTGGGTCAGCTTTGGAAGGTTGTATTTTTCTAGACAGTTGTCCATTTCTTCTAGGTTATCCCGTTTGTTATCATATAATTTTTCATAGTATTCTCTCATAATTCTTTGTATTTCTTTCGTGTCCATAATGATTTTTCCTTTCTCATTTCTGATTCTGTTTAAGTGTGTAGACTCTCTTTATTGGTTGATAAGTCTGGCTAGGGGTTTATCTATTTTGTTTATTTTCTGGAAGAACCAGCTTCTGCTTTCATTGTTTCTATTGTTTTCTTCTTCTTAATTTCATTTATTTCTACTTTAATCTTTATTATTTCCCTCCTTCTGCTGACTTTGGGCCTCATTTGTTCTTTCTTTTCTTGTTTTATTAATTGTGAGTTCAGGCTGTTCATTTGTGATTGTTCCTCTTTCCTGAGGTAGGCCTGTATTGCAATATATTTCCCTCTTAACCTGGCCTTCACTGCATCCCACAGATTTTGCAGTGTTGAATTATTGTCATTTGTCTCCATATATTGCTTGATCTTTGTTTTTATTTGGTCATTGATCCACTGTTTTTTTAGGAGAATGATATTTAGCCTCCATTTGTTTGTGGGCTTTTTCATTTTCCTTGAGTTATTTATTTCGAGTTTCATACCTTTGTGATCTGAGAAGCTGGTAGAAACAATTTCAGTCTTTTTGAATTTACTGAGGTTCTTTTTGTGGTCTAGTGTATGATCTATTCTTGAAAATGTTCCATGGGCACTTTAGAATAATGTGTATCCTGTTGCTTTTGGATGGAGTGTTCTGTAGATCTCTGTTAGGTCCATCTGTTCTAATATGTTGTTCAGTGCCTCTGTCTCTTTATTTTCTGTCTGGATGTTATGTCCTTTGGAGTGAGTGATGTGTTGAAGTCACCTAAAATGAATACATTGCATTCTATATCCCCCTTTAATTCTGTTAGTATTTTTTCACATATGAAGGTGATTCTGTATTGTGTGCATAGATACTTATAATAGTTATATCCTCCAGTTGGATTGACCCCTTTATCATTATATAATGTCCTTTTTTGTCTCTTTTGACTTTCTTTGTTTTGAAGTCTATTTTGTCTGAAACAATTATTGCAACTCCTGCTTTTTTTCTCCCTATTAGTTGTATGAAATATCTTTTACCATCCCTTTACTTGCAGTCTGTGTATGTCTTTGGGTTCAAAGTGAGTCTCCTCTAGGTAGCATATAGATGGGTCTTGTTTTTTTATCCATTCAGGGAGTCTACTTATTTTGATTGGTGCAGTCATACCATTTACATTTTAGCGTGTTTATTGATAGTTATGCCCTTATTATTGCCATTGCAGGCTTTAGATTCGTGGTTACCAAAGGTTCAAGGGTAGTTTCCTTTCTATCTAACAGTCTAATTTTACTCACATTGTATGCTATTACAAACACAACCTAAAGCTTCTTTGTTTTTTCTCCTTTTTCTTCATCCTCCATTCTTTGTATGCTATTACTCATATTCTGTACTCTTTGTCTATCCCTTGGGTGACATCTATTTAGCCTTAGGAATACTTCCATCTATAGGAGTCCCTCCAAAATGCCCTGTAGAGGTGTATTATGGGAGGTAAATTCTCTCAGCTTTTGCTTATCTGAAAATTGTTTAATCCCTCCTTTAAATTTAAATGATAACCTTGCCAGGTAGAGTATTCTTGGTTCAAGGCTCTTCTGCTTCATTGCATTAAATATATCATGCCACTCCCTTCTGCCCTGTAAGGTTTCTGTTGAGAAATCTGATGATAGCCTGCTGGGTTTTCCTTTGTATGTGATCTTTTTTCTCTCTCTAGCTGCTTTTCAAGTCTTTCTTTATCCTTGATCTTTGCCATTTTAATTATTATATGTCTTGATGTTATCTTCCTTGGGTCCCTTGTGTTGGGAGATCTGTGCACCTCCATGGCTTGAGAGACTATCTCCTTCCCCAGATTGGGGAAGTTTTCAGCAATTACCTCCTCAATGACACTTTCTATCCCTTTTTCTCTCTCTTCTTCTTCTGGTACCCCTATAATGTGAATATTGTTCCATTTGGATTGGTCACACATTTCTCTAAATATTCTTTCTTTCTTACAGATTCTTTTTTCTCTCTGTGCCTCAATTTCTTTGTATTCCTCTTCTGTAATTTCTATTCCATTTATCATCTCTTCTACTTAATCTAATCTTCTTTTAAATCCCTCCATTGTATGTTTCATTTCATATTTTGAATTGCTTGCTTAATGATTGAATATCCGTTTTAAATTCATTCCTGAGTTCTTGAATATTTTTCTGTACCTCCATAAGTATGTTTATGATTTTTATTTTGAACTCTGTTTCAGAAATATTGGTGAGTTTTGTTTCATTTGGTCTTTTTTTTGGAGTTTGTGAGATTTGGTCTGAACCGTGTTCTTTTGATGTTTCATATTTCTGTCTGGTGCCCTCTAGTTCCCAGAAGCTCCAGTCTCTGAAGCTGCTCAGTCCCTAGAGTGAGTTTGGGGGTCATAGGGGAGCGGAGCTGGTGTCTGGAGAGGAGGAAATATCTGTTTCCCGATTCCCATCTGCCATGCCTGTCTCCTGAATCAGGGCCAGTGGGCCGAGCACATAGCTGTAAGCCTCTGTGCTCTGCATCTCTAGCTGTTGTAGGCAGGGCATCCCTCTGACTGGCCTGACACCAGTGCAGTGACTGCCGGATTGTGAGCCAGTGCTGTCAGGCCAGGAAGAAGGCTTGGAAGACTACATATCACAGTGGTGGTCTTGGAGCTGAGTAGCCATTCAGGGGAATGGAGCACCTGAAGCTCCTCAAAGTTCCTAACCTGCCACGCAGAGTGTGCTCTGACAATCTTGTCCGGCTCTCCCTTCTCCCATGCAGGAAACTCCATGCAAACCCTGCCCCTTCAGCAGCCCTCTCGCTGCTGGCAAGCCTCTCAGACTGCCTGCCTTTCCCTTGTCCCAGGGTGACCAGGTGTGGATCCCATCCTCCACAAATGGCCAGAATCTGTCTCTC
This sequence comes from Smutsia gigantea, assembly GCA_032199065.1. NCBI lineage: Eukaryota > Metazoa > Chordata > Mammalia > Pholidota > Manidae > Smutsia > Smutsia gigantea. The sequence goes on along the minus strand of JAVSCE010022384.1, from coordinate 6,828 downwards.
AAGCACTCTGCTTGTCCCAGCTCCCCAAACTACAGAGCACCACAGAATGTAGGTTTCTGCTCACAAAGCTAATCTCCCGGGCTAAGGGTTCAGCAGTCCCAGGCTTCCACCCCCTCCCCGCTCCATTTCTCTTCCTCCCACCAGTGAGCTGTTGTGGGGGAAGGGCTCGGGTCCCACTGGATTAAGGCTTTTATACATTACCCTGTTTTATGAAGTCTGCTCTGTTCATGAGGTCTGTATGCAGCCTGGTGCAGCCTTCTTTCCTGTTGCTATTTTAGGGTTAGTTGTATTAACAATATTTTCACACTATCTGTGGTTTTGGGAGGAGTTCTCTGTCTCACCTCTCATGCTGCCATGTTGAACCTTGCTCCTCTCCTTACTACTTTTCAACATTGTACTGAGATCTTTGCTAATGCAGATGCAATTCAATAAGACAATAAAAGGAAATAAAATATATACAAATTGGAAAGGAAGACATAAAACTTTTTTTGCAAATGACAGGAGTGTCTATGTAGAAAATCTGAAAGAATTGACAAACTACCCTGTAATTAACAGTTACTTACAGCAAGGTTTCAGGATTCTAGGTTAGTATAGAAAAGTCCATTTTTGTCCTATATAGTAATAATGTACAAGTGGAAATTGAAAATTAAAACACAATTCCATTTACATTATCATCCAAACAAATGAAATACTTAGATATATATCTAACCGAATGTGTATAAGATATAAATGAGGAAAACTACAAAACTGATGAACAAAATCGAGGAACTAAATAAATAGATATTCCTTGTTCATGTCTAGGAAAAGTGAATAGTGTCAATATGTCAGTTCTTCCCAATTTATCTATAGATTCTATGAAGATCCCATTCAAAATCCCAGCAAGTTATTTTATGGATATCAACAAATTGATTCTAAACTTTTTGTGGAGATGCAGTCTTTATCACCTTAGGATGGTCTTTAGTTGATAGATAATAAGAAGCTGGAGATCACAGTTCTTCAAAGAGATGAACTCTCCCAACATCCACACAAGCTTGGAAGAGAATCCTGAATGCCAGAAAGGAGTGATGACTGGCTGGCACCTTTATTGTTGCCTGTGAGAGATCCTGAATCACAGGATCTGGTTAAAACATTCTTTAATTCTTGAGCCATGGACATTGTAGTAGAAGAAATTTTGTGTTGTTTTAAAGAACAAGTTTATAGGAATTTGTTACACAGTAATATGAAACTAATACAGCCACCCAGTGAGTTTCTCAAAATTGCTAGTTCCTTTTTTTACCAGTGTACTCCATATTGTTTTGGTAAATAGATTACCCTCTGGACCTTTCTGCCTAATATGAAGAGTTTTGAATTTTCTGGCCTTATATAGCAAATCTACTCTATTATACCTACTTTTCTGAGCTTTTTGATTTCTTCCCTTACCATCTACCATGCTGATCTTCATTTCGTTTTCACTTGGAGTAGGCAATTTTTCCATGTTTCCAGGAGCCATGTTGGTAATATTTCATCATTGTCTCCTACCTTTTCTAGATTATTAAATCCTTAATAGTGGAAGATTTCTCCAATTTTGATAAACTCACCACTTCTAACTATATTCTACCTACTGTTGATTCAGCATCTTCAGGGTCTAGCACCACATGTATCCTCCTGCTAGGCCCTCTAGTTCATTCAGTGTTTCCTTTCCTTCCCTCCTTTTGCCAGCCCAATATATTCCTCAGACAGATTATATTGTAACTTTATCTTAGTTATTTTTCTGTTGGCCATAAAGGGAGGTGGGGTTTGATTCCAAGATGATCCTGAATTGTCTTGTAGGGCAGAATAAACCTGTGCAGTGTCTTCACACAATGGATGAATGCTACTTTATTATTTTTATTATTGAATTATAATTGAGATACATTATTATATTAGTTTGTAAGATGGTGATTCAATATTTTTATACATTAAGAAATAATCATAATGACTTCTGGGAAGATGGTGGCATGAGCAGGGCTGCAGAAATCTCCAAAAACCATATATATTTGTGAAAATACAACAAATACAACTATTCCTAAAAGAGAGACCAAATTATACAGTACAACAGCCAGGTTACAGCTTCATCTGAGAGAACTCAGCACCTCATGAAGCGGGTAAGATGCAAAGCCATGACCTGGCGGGACCCAAGCACTCCCCCACCCCAGCACACTGGTGGGAGGAAAGAATCAGAGTTGGAAGGGAGTGGAAGCACAGGCCCGCCAAATAACCAACCCTGGTGATCTGCGCCAGGAGCACAGACACATATCACATGGTGTATCAGAGATTAGAGAAACACAAGGGCAGGATCCAAGATGGGGACTACAAGCGGGTCCCCTCAGCCAGCTCCCTGGACAAAAGAAAAGTGGGTGCTTTTTAAAAAGTCTTAAAGAGACAGGGGCCCAACCGTGGAACAAAATTTTCCCAGAGCACTCAGCCCAGCAGGCTGGGAGTCTTGGGGAATTTAGGATCCCTTGGCTGGTGGCCAGGCAAAGCAGCCATGCCGAGGCTTCCCACAGAGATCACCTGCGTGCCATTTGTTCCCCCCTGGCCAGCGCCGCAGAGTCTGGCGGATCTGCCACAGTTGCGGAACAGTGGGAGAGCGGCCCGACCCACAGCAAACTCACAGAATCTCCTCGCAGCTTGTGCACAGCTAAACAGGAAGGGCCCCAGAACCCAGAACAAGCTCCGGAAGGCACCAAGAGGAACAGAATGCACCCAACGAGACTGCAAACACCTACAGTACTATAGGCTAGGCTGAGGTGGCCCTGCACACAGACAGCTCAGAGGATTATCCCAGACACCTCTTCCCGGTGTGCAGGAAACCAGCTCAGGCCCCGGAGAAGGGCAAGGAGAACAACAAGCAGGAAGGGACTTTGTTCTCCCAGCTGACACACATGGCACCTACCAGCGACCACTTCCATAACCATGAAAAGACAGAGGAATATGGTCCAGACAAAGATCACCCAGACAAACCCAGAGAGAGGGCCTGATGGGATAGACTTATACAATCTTCCTGAAAAACAATTCAGATTAAAAGTCATAACCATGCTGATGATCTACAGAGAAATATGCAAGAGCTAAGGGAGGAAGTGAGGAAAGACAATGCAGAAATGAGACAAGAGATCGACGGGCTTAAGAGCAGACTGGATGAGGTGCAAGATACTGTTAATGGAATAGAAATCAGAGAACAGGAATACAGAGAAGCTGAGGCAGAGAGAGATAAAAGGATCTCTAAGAATGAAAGAATATTAAGAGAACTGTGTGACCAATCCAAACAGAACAATATTTGCATTATAGGAGTACCAGAAGAAGAAGAGAGAGAAAAAGGGATAGAAAGTGCCTTTGAAGAAATAATTGCTGAAAACTTCCCCAAGCTGGGGAAGGAAATAGTTTCTCAGACCATGGAAGCCCACAGATCTCCCAACACAAGGGACCCAAGGAAGACAACACCAAGACACATAATAATTAAAATGGCAAAGATCAAAGACAAGGACAGAGTATTAAAGGCAGTTAGAGAGAGAAAAAAGATCACCTACAAAGGAAAACCCATCAGACTATCATCAGACTTCTCAACAGAAACCTTACAGGCCAGAAGAGAATGGCATGATGTATTTAATGTAATGAAACAGAAGGGCCTTGAACCAAGAATACTGTATCCAGAACAATTATCATTTAAATTTGAGGGAGGGACTAAACAATTCCCAGACAAGCAAAAGCTGAGGGAATTTGCCTCCCACAAATCACCTCTACAGGATATCTTAAAGGGACTGCTCTAGATGGAAGAACTACTAAAGCTAAAAAGATGTCACCAGAGAAAATAAAATCATAGCAAAGAAAGCAGACCATCCAAATACTAACTAAAGGCAAAAAGTAAAATCAACTATCCACAAAAACAGTCAAAGGAAATGTAAAAGAGTACAGAATAAAACACCTAGTAAATAAAGAATGGAGAAGGAAGAATAAGAAGGGAGAGAAATAAAGAATCACTAGACTGTGTTTATAGTAGCTTAACAAGAGAGTTAAGTTAGGCTGTTAGATAGTAAAGAAGCTACCCTTGAACCTTTGGTAACCACGAATCTAAAGCCAGCAATGGCAATAAGTACATATCTATCGATAATCACCCTAAATGTAAATGGACTGAATGCACCAATCAAAAGACACAGAGTAATAGAATGGATAAAAAAGGAAGACCCATCTATATGCTGTTAACAAAAGACTCACCTGAAACCCAAAGATATACACAGACTAAAGGTGAAGGGATGGAAAAAGATATTTAATACCAACAGCAAGGAGAAAAAAGCAGGTGTTGCAGTACTTGTATCGGATGAAATAGACTTCAAAACGAAGAAAGTAGCAAGAGATAAAGAAGGACATGATGTAATGATAAAGGGGTCAGTCCAACAAGAGGATATAACCATTATAAATATATATACACACAACACAGGAGCGCCAACATATGTGAAACAAATACTAACAGAATTAAAGGAGGAAATAGACAACAATGCATTCATTTTAGAAGACTTCAACACACCACTCACTCCAAAGGACAGGTCTACAAGACAGAAAATAAGTAAAGACACAGAGGAACTGAACAACACACTAGAACAGATGGACCTAACAGATATCTACAGAACTCTGCACCCAAAAGCAGCAGGATACACATTCTTCCCAAGTTCACATGGAACACTTCTAGAATAGGCCACATACTAGGCCACAAAAAGAACCTCAGTAAATTCAAAAACATTGAAATTCTACCAGCCAACTTCTCAGATCACAAAGGTATAAAACTAGAAATAAATTGTACAAAGAAAACAAAAAGGCTCACAAATACATGGAGGCTTAACATCATGCTCCTAAATAATCAATGGATCAATGACCAAATTAAAAGAGAGGTCAAACAATATGTGGAGACAAATGACAACAGCAACACAAAGCTGCAACTTCTGTGGGATGCAGCAAAGGCAGTTCTAAGGGGAAAGTTTATTGCAATCCAGTCCTATTTAAAGAAGGGAAAACAATCCGAAATGAATAGTCTAAGGACACAATTACTGAAATTGGAAAAAGAAGAATAAGTGAGGCCCAAAGTCACCAGAAGGAGGGACAAAATTAAGATTAGAGAATAAATAAATAAAACTGTGAAGAATAAAACAGTAGAAAAAATCAATGAAACCAAGAGCTTGTTCTTTGAAAAAATAAACAAAATTCTTAAACGCCTAGCCAGACTTATTAAGAGAAAAATAGAATGTACACACATAAACAGAAATGAGAAAGGAAAAATTACGATGGACCCCACATAAATACAAAGAATTATAAGAGAATGCTATGAAAATCTATTTGCTAACAAGCTGGAAAACCTAGAAGGAATGGACAACTTCTTAGAAAAATACAACTTTCCAAGACTGGCCAAGCAAGAAACAGAAAACCTAAACAGACCAATTACCAGCAATGAAATTGAATCAATAATCAAAAAACTACCTAAGAAGAAAACCCCTGAACCAGATGGATTCACCTCTGAATTTTACCAGACATATAGAGAAGAAATAATACCCATTCTCCTTAAAGTTTTCCAAAAAATAGAAGAGGAGGGAATACTTCCAAACTCATCCACATCAACAAAAAGAGGTGGATGACCTATCTCTAAAATCTCATATTTGAGACTATTTCTTAGGACTGTTACCAATGTGAGTTGTCTTAGGTCATGACTCCTAAGAAAACAAATAGATGCACACAAGTGATTTATTGGATAATGATCTCAGGAGGAGTACCTTTAAGGGCGTAAGGGAAGCAGGATGAGCAGAAGGGAATTTACACCTGTTCTGCTACATCATACTAGAACAAAAAGTACATGATCATCTCCATAGATTCTGAAAAAGCATTTGACAAAATACAATATCCAGTCATGATAAACACTCTCAAAAAAATGGGTATAGAGGGCAAGTACCTGAACATAATGAAGGCCATATATGACAAACCTGCAGCCAAGATCATACTTAACAACGAGAAGCTGAAAGCTTTTCATTTAAGATCGGGAACAAGACAAGGATGCCCACTGTCCCCACTGTTATTCAACATAGTACTGGAGGTCTTAGCCACGGCAATCAGAAAAAAACAAAGAAAAACAAGGCATCCAGATTGGTAAAGAAAAAGTCAAATTGTCACTGTTTGCAGATGACATGATATTGTACATCAAATCCCTAAAGACTCCACTCCAAGACTACTAGAACTAATATCTGAATTCAGCAAAGTTTCAGGATACAAAGTTAACACACAGAAATCTGTTGCATTCCTATACACTAACAATGAGCTAACAGAAAGAAATATCAGGAAAACAATCCCACTCACAATTGCATCTAAATGAATAAAATACCGAGGAACAAACCCAACGAAGGATGTGAAAGACCTATACCCTGAAAACTACAAGACACTGCTATGAGAAATTAAAGAGGACACTAACAAATAGAAATTCATCCCATGCTCTTGGCTAGGAAGAATAAATATTGTCAAAATGGCTATACTACCTAAAGCAATATACCAATTCAATGCAATCCCTATCAAAATATCAACAGCATTCTTTGATGAACTGGAACAAATAGTTCTAAAATTGATATGGAACCACAAAAGACTGCGAATAGCCAAAGCTATCCTGAGAAGGAAGAATAAAACGGGGAATTATGCTCCCAGACTTCAAGCTCTACTACAAAGCCACAGTAATCAAGACAATTTGATATTGGCACAAGAACAGACCCACAGACCAGTGGAACAGAATAGAAAATCCAGACATTAACCCAAACATATACGGTCAATTAATATATGATAAAG
>JAVSCE010022383.1:0-40070 GCA_032199065.1 Smutsia gigantea | reverse complement strand
ATCTGTATCTCATTGCCCAGCATGGAGGTATGTACACGGTTTGTCCCAAAAGCTGTTATGTTGTATGATTGAAGGACTGAATGGATATCTGTAGACATTGACTATGTCCCAGGCTGGTGCAGATGGCCCAATGGTCAGTGAGGCCCAGGCCAGCCCCACAGAGCACCCACATGCACAGTAGTCCAGAGTGAGTCTGGACAAGGTGTGCCAGGAACATTGCAGAAGGCGTCCTAGGATGCGCCTGGAAGGGTGCAAGGGGCCTGGAATGACAAATAGTGTGGGTAAGGGGTTATTTAGACCTTAAGGGTGGGGACTGGCTTAGTGACCCAAGAATAGGTTGCTTTATCTCAAGCCTGGGACCTCACCCAGGAGCAGACTGGTAAGGGAGCCACTGGACAGGGAAGCCAGGTCACACATGGAAAGCCATTTCCAGGTGCGACGAGAAAGGGTGAGCATGATACTCAAGATAGCACAGTTGGGCAGCAGCTCCCAGCTGGGGTTTGGCGCCATCCATGGCCCCACATGACAGCCTCCTGGCTCCAGGCAAACAAGGTGCCCCAGGCCCCAGGGATGCGGCACCAGAGGAAGGTGACCATAAAGCTTATCAAACAGTACATAGGAGGCAGTCACAGATTTCAGAGGCCAAGTAATCTGCGTCTAATGTTCACTTAGCAAAGCATGAGCCTCCGAAATGCTAGTGCTCACAGTCTGACCCTGGGGCACCCAAGGCTATTGAAGCCAGGGAAATGGAGTCACTTCGTGTTCCTAGAGCGCCACACCCAAGCTGCGGGGTAGGTGGCGGAGTTTTCAGATGCCAGACCCATTCTGACAGCCCCAGTTGGGGTAAAGAAGCACCTTTTTTGGTCCTGGAGAGGCCGTTCAGGAACATGAAGTCAGAGCTGCCCATTTGCAGACGGGGATACAGAGGAGGCTGGCCATGGGAGGCCCTTTGATGAGTGACTTCAGAGCCTGATTTACCCCATGAGCCTCTACCGCTGCTGAGTGCCCTGGTCCCCCATCTCCAGTGGGCAGAGGAGCTGGGTCCTGCCCTCATCCAGCCCCCAGCCCACCAGGTCCATAAAATGAGACCCCTCATGGGCCATATGGGGGTCAACCTCACCTTAGCCCATGTGCAGAGCTTTGGGGCCTGCCTCTGCCCTGTCTCCCTGTGTGATTTCAGGCAAATCCTCAGGCCTCCTGGGCCTCAGTTTCCCCACTTGTCACGTGGCTGGGAAGCTCTCCAAGACTCCATCCTTCTACAGCACCTTACACATGACCCATAAGGTTGCCCCACACCCTCCCTTACTGGCTTTGTCTCTTCTGGTCTCTGCACATGGGTTCTGTTTTGTTCACTGTGGTTTCCCCAGCGTGAGCAGTGATAGGGCATGCATAGTAGGTGCTCAGTAAATATTGGTGGCCTTCAAATTCCCCACAGGTACCCCTACCCCCCTCCACAGGTCCCTTCCTGATTATCCCTCCTGTCCCATCCTCAGATTCTGTTTAGTCCCCTCCTAGGCCAGGCTGCTGGCAGACTGGTGTGCACGTGTTGATATGCAAATCTGGAAGCCTCCCTGTTTCTATTCCACCTTCTCCTTTCCTAGTGGGTGCGTGGGAACTAACCACATCTTCTTTTAGATCCCCCCAGACACACGGTGCAGCTAGGATCAGTGCCAGGGCCTTGGGGGTATAGCCAGTGCTCTGTAAAGTTGTTTACAGTCTGCCCATGACACACCCATAACAGCCCAGGGCAGGCTCTGCCCAAGCTGGGCCCAGGCATGGAGGAGAGAGGAAGACCATGGTCTTAAAAGCCCTTTGGTAGCACAGAGAAGGCAAATAGTGAATCTGTGGCATCTTACTACACTGATGGACAGTGACTGCATTTGGGTAAGGGTGGGGACTTGATAATATGGGTAAATGTAGTAACCACATTGTTTTTTCATGTGAAACTTTCATAAGAGTGTATATCAATAATATCTTAATAAAAAAAAAAGCCCACTTGGATCATGAAATGAGGCAGGGATGGTGGAAAGCTTCCCCAAATGGCCCTGGCCCAGAGGAGCAGGTACAAGGATTTGTGGGGCCAAGTGGGCCAGGCCAGGCCAGGTTGAAAAGATCTGTTCTGGCTCAAGTCCGCTGATTCTTTCATTGCCGACCCTTCATCAGGGCCTCACTCTGGGCGCCCTGGGCTGGAAGCCAGGGGCCCTGAGGTGAATCAGCGCAGGTCTTGGCCTTCAGGAGGGTAGTAGATATTATGGGCTACAATGGAGGCAGCCACGGGTGATGTGGGGGTTCCCATGAGGCTGTCATTCATTGGGTGGGCTGAGGCTCCATGGAGGAATGGCTTTCCTGGTGAAAGGAACAGCACATGCAAAGACAGAGGTCATGCTCAAACCAGCGAGGGGCATGGCTGGATGCCCCCTGCCTTCCTGCTCTGTGACCATGGGCCACTCCCTCCCTTCTCAGGTTGTTTCACCTGTAAAAGTGGAAGTGGTGTTGCTTGGGTAGGTGGTTAAGGGTTGTCTTAAATGTTTTCCATGGACCTCTCCAGCTCCGACAGGGATTCTGCGGGAGAAGAGTTGGGTGAGGCAGGACTCTGGGCAACGGTGAGGTCCTGGCACCTGGACAGACAGGACAAACAGAGCTGTCTGTTTAGGCAAGGAGGGGAACTGGGAGCAGGACACTGCCAGCCAATTAGACTGTCTCCCCAGGCCCAGTGTTTGCTGATGGAATAAGGGAGTTGGGTGTGCCAACAGTGGGGAATGGGGTGGCCCTGAACTACACACACATGGGCTGTCCCTGGAGCAAGTCATCGGGAACACCACGCAGGGCGCTGGTGGGTGGAGTCCAGGGAGGCCAGCACGCTGTTAATGGAGGCACTTGGAGAGTGAGGCCCAGGCTGGGCTTGAGGGAAGGACAGGGGCGTGGCTACCCCCACTGGGAGAGGAGAGGCCCCCTGGTGCCAGCTCCTGACATCTCTGGGAGTCCCTCCATATGGGTTTAGTCTTGACTCCACCACCCACTTGATGGGTGACTCTGATGAGCTCCTTCGCTCTCTTGACTTCAGTTTTTCTCTCTGAAAATGAAAGGCGGGGAGAGAAACACACTTGTGACTTTCCTACAGGACTGTATCTCTGCTGGGCCAGAACACTCCTATTTCAAGCCACTTGCTTGGCAAATCCTTCATGCCCAGAATAGCTGGGAGTGCCCACTCTATATAAAGTCAAATGAGACGGCCAGGTTTGCCACCCTCAAGGAGTTCTCCTTCTGAAGGCAAGCCCCCAATCCCAGGGGCCACGTGTGACTCTATGGCTCTGTGAGAAGGCTCCAGAGGCACACACGCCGTGGTTCATCCGCCAGTGCTACCACTTGCAAGCCAGGTGACCTTTGTAACCATTTGTGCTTCCGGTCCTTCATGCGTGGGCTGGGGATGAGAACTGCCCCACCTGTGAGACCACCTGGCATAAAGCCTTTAAAGGGTGCATAAGCCTTAATTGCTATTATTACTGAGGATCCTGATGGTTCCTCCCTGTTCTAGGAAGGGGCAACCAAGGAGGAAAAGGCCCTTGATCCAGGCAGGGAGAGAAGTGGGGGGATTCAGGACCCCCAAATTTCTGGGCAGCTCAGGGTTGAGTGGAAGGAAAGGTGCTGGGAAGGGGTGCCTCTGCCCCTCACCCCTCTCCACTGCATCCCTTCACACCCTAAAGGAGTCAGCAGTTCAGCTGTCTTCTGATGGGGCCCACCATCTGCACTGCAACACACATGCACTAGGTCTGGTTGGCCAGAGAAGCAGGAAGGGAGCTAGACAGCTAAGCCATTGTGCAGATGGAGACCCTGAGTCTCAAGTGTCAGGGAAACAAGTCATTTAACATCCACCAGGGGCCAGGGAGAGACTCTAGCCTCCTAAATCCCCAGCCTGGACCCCTGCCTCAATTGCGGGAGCAGAGCGAAGCTCACAGTGCCCGAACACCAGGCCAGGTGTGCCTTAGCTCCGCCCTTAGCTCCCGGAGCCAACCATCCTGGGCGCACCCTCTGTGGTGCCTCCCTCCCCCAGGGGAAGCAGATGGTGCTGGGCCTGAGGAACTGGCTGTCCCAGAGCCCAGCTGTTACACAGATGTGAGTGGGGGTGGGGGTGGAACGGGAGTTAGGAAGGCAGGGACCCTTGGCAGCTCAGGCCTGAGTCACCCGTCAGCCCAGGGTGATAATGAGCAGATTAGAGTCAGTACCGCCGAATGACTCTGAGCTCACCCGAGCAACCGCCACTGAAGGGCTATCACGCCAGGCCTGCCTTACCCCTGCCCTCCCACCGACCCGACTCCCAGGCAGCTTCTGTGGCCTTCCACGCCTCATTAGAGCCTGCCAGCCGGCCACTGCCCAAACATCACCCCTCCCCGCTTTCCTGGGCTTGGCAGGGGGCACACTGGAGCCTGACAAGGAGCCTTGATAAGTGAGCACAGTGATCCCTGCCAGGGAAACTGGTATGAAGCCCCCCATCTACCTGGACCTGGGGCAAGGACAGGGTGAGCAGGGACCCAGCCACCAGGGCCAGTCCTTGCCTGCCTGGTTACTACCAGGGGCCTAAAAACAGTGGGGACCACTTCAGTCTGGGCCAGGGACTCCTTGGTCTGCTGTAAAGGCAGCTCCTCCTTTCCCACGGAGCTTCAGGTCTTCCCACCTGCTTCCTGCCCAGAGCAGGAACACAGAACCAAAATGTCACATGGCTTAGCGCTGAGCACCAGGGTGACAGTAATAATAACAAATAGCAGTTGAGACTTAGCGCTAACTATGTTCTAACAGGCTCTGCTCTGTGTTTCGATTCATTTTGTCTCTGTAGCAGCCCTGTAAGGCATATTATCATGATTGCCATTGTATAGATGAGATGACTTAGGCCCAGAGGGTTTAAGTAACTGGCCCAAGGCCACACAGCTGGTGAGCAGTACAGCTGGGCATCAGTCCAAGCACCTGCCTCCAAAAGCCTCTCCTGCTTGCCGCTGTACCTGCCCCAGAGCCCCTCTGCCTGAGTTGGTGCCCCACTGCCACCCTGCTCCTCTCCTCTGGGAGTCATCTTCTAGAAAGACATGTCATCCTGCTTGTCTCCCAATCACAAACCTCCTGTGGTGCCCCAGTGCTCACTGAAGAGAGTCTCTCTTGGCATTTGAACACCATCCTTCCTAACTAGCTTTCTGACCTCCCTCCATTCTCCAGGCTTGTCCTCCACTCTGTTGAGACTCAGCTCACATCTCATGCTTCTTGTCCACTCTCTGAACGGTCCCACCTCTGTGCTCTTGTGTGGGCTCTGCCTCTTCCTGGCGTGCTCATTCTTGTAGGTCCTACCCGTCAGCACCACCTGGCCTCTGAGCCTGAGCCCACCCAGGACACACGAGCACCTACAGAGCCAAAGGGGAAAGAGGCGGTGGGGAGGGGAGGCAGAAGAGATCCCAGGCTTTGGGGGCAGGCCTGTGACTTCAGGGCAAGTCATTATCTCTGAGCCTTTGTTCCTGCAAAATGGGAATATTCCTCCCAGCTTCTCAAGAGGTTCAATGACGATGTATGGGAAGGTCCTGACACAGAGTATGTGACAGACGCAGGGAGACCTCTCCTCCATTTGTGAAGTCCAGTGCAGACCCTCTGGTGTTGGCAATGCAGGAAAATCCATCACCCGAGGCTCTTGTCCCTCAGTAGCTACCTACCCTCAGTGCCTCTGCTCTGGTCCTGCTACTAACAACAGGGCTGGGAAGGGGCTTCTGTACACCAGGCAGCCCTTCGTGACCATTCCTGGTGAAGGACACGCCCCCATCTCTGGGAGGCTAACAGCAAACATCTCCCGCTGTGGGAGGGGGTGGGCGGCACCGTCTTCCAGCAGTGATGCCACCTCAAAGAGCCAGAATCCAGGGAGACAGTCTCCTGGCAGCAGAGCTCCTGCCAGCCGCCCCACACTGGTGTCTCTGATGCTGCCATGCCCGGAGGATCCAGGCCCTCCATCATTGGGGCTGACTAGACCCTGGGAGTGGGTGGGGGTGGGTGTCCAGCCAGAGAGGCTGGAGGCAGGGCCAGCCCCAGGTGCTTGTTGCTAGGGGCAGATGCCAGCATGGCACAACCCCCAGAGAGTGTGGGCAGCTGGGATGGGGGTCCTGGCTGCCCCGGGCCTGTCCCACTGGGAGGGAAAGCCCCTGACACAAGTACACAGCAGGTGATTAGTGGGGAGGCACTTCTGGTGGGATTCTGAACACTTTGGGTGCTAGCAGGGCCAGAATCCTGGGGCCGGGCTGCGCATTTGACAATGTTGTTGGGAGGATATAGAATAGTCAATCCTTCCTCACATCAGGGGCAGTGGTAACCAAGCCCCGGACCCTCCCACACCCATTCACACCTATCTGCTGCCCCTGTGGTGCTCTGTGCCAGCCCCCGCTGCGTGTGCGAGAATGTAATGAAGGCAGACCTGCTCTCTAGGACTGCATACTTTGGGGTGGTGTTGAGCAGGTGCCAATGTGGCTTCTCAGTCCCAACCTTTTCCTGCCTGTGGGGTGGGCTTGAGGCCTGGCCCCCCAGCTGCTGGGGGTCCCGCTTCACTGCCCAGCCCCCCGGGCCCAGCTTCCAAGATTCCCTCATTGCCATTCCCACCCCTGGAAACAGAGCCAAAAGTGCCTGAAGCTCAGTCCCAGCCAGGACGGCATAATAAACAAAATGCATATTAAAACAATAAGTTACATTTATATTCTGAATGGGTAATGCATTCACAGCTTCAAAATTCAAAACTTAAAAAGGACAGCGCATGAAAAGCTACTCCTCCGCTCCGGCCCAGCTACCCAGTGGCCCCACCAGAGAAGGGCACTGTCACCAGTTCTTCTGTGTTCTTCCAGGGAGTCTGTATAAACCGTCACCTTCACATATGTTCTCATTCGTTATCCTTTTAAAATGCATACACATCCTGCTCTGTACCTGGCTTTCTGCCCTTAAAAATATATTTTGATTATTGTTCTATGTCAGTTGAAAAACAGTTCCTCTTTCTTATTTTATGGCTGCATATTACTTTATTGTGTGGAGGGACCACAGATTATTTAACCGATCCCCTATTGATGCACATTTAACTGGTTTCCGGTCTTTGGCAATTACATTAAATGTTATAATAAATAATGTTGTACATATGCCATTTCAAATGCATGCTAGAAGCCTGCAGAGCAATGCCCACAGATGGAACGGCTGGGTTAGACGTGCCTGTGTGTGGCTATAAGGGATGGAGAGGGTCACATTGCCCTCCCCGAGGCTGCGCCACACTACACTCACCCCAGCCAGGTCTGCATTTGCCTGCACAGTGTTTTATCAAGCTCTGTGAGCTTTGCCAATCTGTTATTTGAATAATGGTATGTCAGTGTAGTTAGAAATTTTAAAACAGCAATTATAGAGGTGGCTGTTTACTGAGCAGGAAGGCACCATGCCAAGCTCGCTTCTCTCAAAGAACCATTGGAAGAAGGTAGCTGTTGTCCCATTTTATAATGGAGGAAACTAAGACCCAGAGAGGTTAGGTACTTCTCTAAGGTCCCACAGCTTAGAAGCGGCAGAGTGATTTGGGCCCACGTTGTCTGCCTGGAGCACATCCTCCTTCCTCATTCCAGGCCGCCTTCCAGTGAAGAGCTGCTGCAGATTCCCCAGGCTTAGGGACCATCTTCCTCTTGCCTTCCCCCACCCCCCTGAGCTCTGGGCCCACCCTGGGATACTGCTTCCCAGGGGTGGGTAATGGACAAAGACTTGGTCCCCCACAGCCCTGCCTGGAGGCAGGGTTCTCCCTGAGAAGGACTCTCCCAGAGCCCTGGCTCCGCCCTCCTGGGGGTTGAGCTCAGCGGGAGGTAGGTTCTGCTGGTCCCAAGCTCCAGGCAGGTTGGCATCCCCCGAAGGGCAGAGCCAGCCCCAGCTCCCTTGGGACTCACCGGGGTTCATTTCCCAGCAGCAACTTCCATAGGCTGCTCCCCCAGGCTTCTTGCTTTCCAGAGCCCTCCCCAGACAACCCTCAGCCTTAGCAGCTTGGCCACATTTAGTGCTGGGGCCCTCAGGCCTCACCCCTCTGCTCTCTGGGTCCATGCCCCTGGATCTTTCTGGTACAACCAACGAACAACTGGTGAGTGTTTCTGTATTCTCTCCCAGTGAGCCTAAAGGTGTGTGGAGTGGGGTGCTGAGCCAGGAGTCAGGAGCCCCCCTTACTGTGTGGCCCTGGGTTGGTGGCTCTGCTTCCCTGGGCTTCTCTGGGCCATGGCCTTCTGCAAACTCCAAGTGCCTCCCAAATCTGCTAGCTCATCCAGGGCAGGCCTCTATCCCAAGGAAGACTTGGGAGGAGACTCCAGCTGCCAGGAAGGGCTGTTCCCCCTGACGCCACCAACTGGGAGACTGGGGGGGCCTTTGCTGCTAAGTCCTTCTTCCTTGTTCCCCTACCCCCAGGCCCCACACGTCATCATCCCAAAGACTTTGAATTCTGATCCCAGCCTGTCCAGCTTGGGTGGGGCAGGAGGTTCTGTCAACAGTGGCAGAAACTCATTAACTGAATGTCAATAGGATTAAAGGCTCTGATAGTCCAGTGTCTGCGTGTGATGTGATGAGAGGTGATGGGCTATGGGGAAGGACTCCCCAGGTAGGGGCATGTGTGTGTGTGTGTGAGTCAGACAGACAGAGAGAGAGGGAGAATGAGTGGGTTTGCAAATGAAGACTGAGCACTGAGAAGCATTCTGCCCTGGGAAACCTTCTGAGGAGGATGTGGACCTTGTCCCCGGGTACTCAGAATGGCAGGTTTGTCACTTGGCAAGGATGAGCTGTGTCAAGCACCCATGGGGTGTCAAGTTCTGTGGTGGTTGCTGGGTGCTGGAAGAGCAAAAAGAGATCAACTCAGCCTTCGGGGCTCCAGACAGAGAAGCAGGAAGGGGGCCGAGTTAGAAAGATCCCTGACCAATGCCCGTTGGTCACTGATGAGTCTAAGGGCCAGAGAGGCTGGGTGAAGGTCCTGAGGTCACTCAACAAAACCAGGAGAGATTCTGGTCCTGAGCCCAGGACTCCTGGCCCAGTGCTGGCTGCACAGTACCACATACTGCACAGCTGAATGGGACACACACACACACACACACACACACACACACACACGACTCTCCATCCAGCCATCTGGAGAATGGTGAGGAGGACATCTTTCCAGGGGCTGAGCAATTTGAGGGAAGGTGCCCAGGAAAGGTGGAGGCTGAATGAAGATTGGAGTCCTGCTTCCTGCAGTGTAGGAGGTGAGGAAGCCAAGGTTTGCGTCCCAGTCCACCACTGCATGGTATTGTCCTGTCAGTGGACTTTCTTCTCTGAACCTCAGTCTTCCCTGCTGGGGCAGCAGGATGTTGATAGCAGAGTCTTTAGGAGCTTTAAAGGAAAGCCCCTGGCCTAAAGGAAGGCCCCAGGTTCTGCCTTTCGTTCCCCTCATCCAGGTGCATGGGAAGACCAGAGAAGTTGCATTGAATGGAATTGGCCCTGGAAAGAATCTAGGTGAAGCCAGATAAACAGAAAAGAGGACTGGTTAGTGTCCATTTGTTCTTCCCATATCTGGCTCCTAGGATCTTTCAGCCAAGAAGCCAGGAAAGCTTTACGCAGACAGAAGCTCTAGGCAGATTTCTGGTAGAAATCTAGGCAGATAGCTGGGGTCCAGCAGGATAGGAACCTCCCCACATACCCTCTGGCCAGCCAGAAGGTATGAGGCCCCTCCCTCATGTGCACCGCAGGCCCCTCCTTGGGGAAGTGCCCGCCACAGTGGGGAGTCTCAGAGCTACCCAGCTCCAGGCAGGGCCCAGGACATCTGTTGTGCCAGGCTGCCCAGGCTGCTGGCTGGCACACACACAGGCAGGCAGGCTGGCCAGCAGGCACTCGGGAGTGTAAATTCCACATTTGCATCATGGATGTTCCCAGCCCCCAGGGCCGCTGACCTTTACAGTTGCTGCCTTGGTCCTCCTTCCCCTCCAGGCTCAGCTGGGCTGGCCCTTGGGTGCTGGAGCAGGGGGAAACCAGGGGTTGCTGGGCAGGGGGCCTGGGGGCCGGACCCTGCAGAAACCAGCTTGCCCTCCCCTCTTCAGCCAGACAGGGGGAGTCCCCCGGCCCCTGGCTCAGCATCAGCTGCCTCCCTGCCCACCAGCCAGGACCCCTGCCCCCACACACCGTGACGCACTGCTGAGGCACGGCGGCCTGTGTGCCTGGAGGAGCAGTGACACTGAGAGATCAGTCCCCCCAGCTGCCTGTGATGTCTCCCTGGGGACTGCCCCGTCTGTGCTGAGCGGCAGCGATGCTGAGCACGCTGTCAGCTTTTTTGGGCTCAGCAGTCAGGCCCGTCCTTCTGAGGGGCGGAAACCCTTCCCCAGCCCACTTCTACCCACTCCAGGCCCCAGAGGACTCTCATTGCTGGTGGCCTGGTCAGCCAGCTGACTGGGCAAATTCCCCAAGATGCATCTAAATTAAAATCCATCTACAGGCCCTCCAGGAGAGCAGACTCTACCGTGAGCCCCAGGAACACGGAGATGGGGACACCAAGTCCTGCCCCTGGGGGTTCACAATCAGAAGATCCCCTTTATTTGTTTTTATTGTCCATCCTACAGATATCTCTTGGGCCACGTGCTGGACATGCTTTGATGAGTGTTATGGGTTGAAATGTTTCTTCCCAGAGGATATGTTGAAGCCCTAAGCCCCAGTAACCCAGAATATGACCTTATTTGGAAATAGAGTTACTACAGATATAACCAACTTAAGATGAGGTCATCCTGAAGTAGGGTGGCCCTTAATGCAATACTGCTGGTGTTGTCATAAGAAGAGAGGGCAGATGGCCATGTGGAGACATAGACTTAAGAAGAGGGCTCCGTGGGAGGACAGTGGCAGAGGTCTGAGATGCATCTACAAGTCCAGGAACCCCAAGCATTGCCGGCAGCCACCAGAAGCCAGGAAGAGGTGAGGGGGTTTAGGGGGATTCTCCTCTACAGGTTTCAGAGGCGGAATGGCCCTGCTGACACCTTTATTTCAGGCTTTTGGCCACCAGAACTGTAAGACCATACAGTTTTGTTGGTGCCAAGCACCCAGTTTGTCGTTCTTTGCTAAAGAATACAGTGAGCGACATGGAGCTTACACTGTACCAAGGAGAGAGGAGGCGAGAGGCAAGTTAACAAAGACATAATCACAAGACATGGCATTCTGGTAACAGTAGCTGACCTTTACTGAATGTTCGCTACTTGCCTGTGACTGTTACAAGACTTATTCTATAATTAATTCCCACACCAAATCTATGAAGGAGGTGCTTTTACGATATCCAAGTGCAGGTGAGAAAACAGAGAAACAGAATCACTGACCCAAGGTCACCCAGCTGGTATACAGCAGGGAGAGGATTTGAACCCAGGCTCTTTGGCTCTGGGTTCCACACACTTAATCACTACTCTGTGCCCCGGTGAAGGAAGCAGACAGGAAAACAATGATATGTGCTGGGCAGAGTGAACACTTAGAAAGAGAACTAGAGGTCTTTTCAACATAAATGGGACCAGGTCACCCTCCTCTTGCTCAGACCTTCATTGCTTCCCTGTTCTCAAAATCGAGGCTCCACCGTGGGCTCCTCACCCACCCTTCCCTCTGCAGCAGGGAAACCACCAGAAGGCTGACTGCCCAGGTCGGAGGGGAGGCAGGTCTGAGCTCAAACCCAGGGTCTGCCACTGACTAGCGGCATGACTTCTGTGCCTCAGCCTCTTCACCTATCAAATGGGGGTGGCAAGAAGACCCTATAGCTGCTGGAGGACTTCTTGAAGTCAAGTGAAAAGCACTCGCTCACAGCAGGTTCTGCATAAATATCCTTCCCACCCTGCGCCCCTCACCATCCCTCAGGGCAAGCTGCAGCAAAACTGGCTGAGGGGCTGGCAGTTCCCCATGCCTTTGCTCAGGCTGTCCCCGCTACCAGGACGCCTCTCCTTCCCTCGCTTCCTCCAACCTGAAGCATCCCCCTGCCCTGCCCTCTGCCCTCACCTGGGGTTAGGTGTATCCCACCAGGGCCTCTGAGGGACCTTTCCCTCCTGGAGATGCATCAGGAAAAGTTCTGCACGTTAACTCACTCTGTCCCTGGGGCAGGGTTCTAATCTTGGTCTTGCCTCAGTTTACCCCTGCTGATAATGCTGTGGCACCTGGCATCTTGGCTGCTCTGCCACCCCTGTCTGCCAAGTGTCAGCTTTAGCAGGGGTGGAGGAGAGGGGCCGACCCTCTCTCCAGCTGACAGGCAGATTATATGGCTGTCTTTCCCAGAAAAGAGTAGGTGACAAGGGTAATTAGCCACTTGCCAGCTAGCCACTCTGAGGAGCGGGCTCTGCCCCTGGGGGTTGGTGACAGCCTCCCATTATGGCCAATCTCTGCCCTCTTCCTGAAGGATTCTGGGTGCAGGGGCCTTGGGGGTCCTCACCTCCTGAGTCTGCTAAAGGGTGCTGGTCAATGAAGAAGTCATATCATGTTGAGGGTGGGCAGTGGAAAGAGTTCTGCCTGTGGCTTTAGAAGGCCTGGGCTCCAGTTCTCCCCTGCTTTGCTGTGTGACCTTGCGCAAGTCACTTGCCCTCTCTAAACCTGGTGCCCTTGTACTCAAATGAGAGAGGATGGGCTCCCTGCATTGTGTGATTGTGGCAAACACTGCCGATTGCCCACCTAACACCCAGCCCCTGATGCTAACCACACTCGTTTTGTTTGGGGTTGCCTTGTCCCCCATCCCTGTGGATGGGTCAGGGCTAATCTGAGCTAATCATGCTCCCCAATTTCCCAGCTTCCCCTAAATGTCTATGGCTGACCAATGAGACATAAGCAGAAGTTAACTGTGTGGGGTTCCAGGACAGTTTTTGCTTTATTTAGTAAGAGGCAGTCTGGCTGGTAGGATTCCTTTTGATTCCAATCTACTTTTTCTTGCCAAGAACCTAGATATGATGCCTGGAACTGTGGCAGCCACTGGGGCACCATCAGGTTGAAAGCCATCATCTAAAGATAGTGGAAGACGTCATCAGACAGTGCACCAGCCCTGGGCAGCTTACCTCTGGATTCCTTATTACTTGAAAAGAGGAAGCCCTGAAATGTTTAATCCACAGTTTTCAGGTTTTCTTTGACTTGTGACCACATGTGTTCCTCACAGATGCAGATTAGCATCTGTCTGGATATCTCTGTTGCTCAAGGCCATGTAGGGTATTTGGAGCCTGTGCTTGGTGGCACTACTGCATACCTGTTGACTGACTGACGGACTGAACGAAGAATAGGAGGGACCAAGTTTATACAGGTTCGTGAAAATAATAATCATGCTCACATCATTATTATTATAATCCCCTGTACTGAGGACTTGCTATACCCTCCTTACCAAGCATTGTATCATTTAATCCTCACAGCAACACTATGAAAAAAAATAGAACCCTAACTGTCCCCATTTTACAGATGAGAAAAACTAAAGTTCAGACTGGGTCACACAGCTGGTAGGTGGCAAGGCTGGAGTTTGCCTCAGGTATGTGGGCTCCAGCGGGCACCTGCTCTTCCCCTTGCTTCACACCCTCAGGTCTAGCAAACCAGCCTGATCATTTTGTCTTTTGACCAAAGAACAATATAGGGAGGGAGAGTGGCCTTGCTGGACAGGGTAGTCCCAGGGCTCCCTGAATCTCAGCTGTTATGTGCAGTTGTGCTGAGCATGAGGAGAGGAGGGCTGGGTGAGGGCTAGAAGTCCAGGGAGGCTGAAGGAGGGGACTTGGGAGGGAGGGAGTCAGGGCTTACTGTGGGCCAGATGAAGAGTCTATCCCCAGGGCTCTGGCCTCAGCAATCCAGATCGCGAGGGGACCACGAGGTGCTGCATGCCTGGCCCACTGCTTCCCAGACTCCTCTAGGAGGACCCACTTGTTCCTCAGAGGTAGCACCATAAAGGAAAAGGCTGCAGAGCTGGGCGCAGCCCCTCTCCCAGTCCTCTTACACAGTAGCACCCCGCTGATCAGTCAGCTTGGTCATGGCCCTGTTCCGGGGGGATGGAGCAGTGAGCAAGGCAGCAGGTCCCCTCCCTGCAGCAGGGAGCCCACGGGAGGGCCACCTACCCTGAGGACAAGGGCCAGGGAAGGGTGAGAGCCAAAGCCAAAGGAAGCAGAAAGGGCAAGAGCATTTGGGGGAGGGAACTGCAAGGGCAAAGGCCCGGCTGGCTGGGCAGGGAGAGGAGGGAGAGGAGGCTGGGAGGTCTGTGAGGGTGGGCCCCTGGGTTTGGGGAGCTACATGTGTCACATGGTCTGGGAGTGTGGAGGGGTGGGTGATGGACGGCCACACAGGTCAGAATGTTCAAGCCAGACGGGAACCGGCATTGGCTAGCATTTGGAGTGTAGCTCAGGTCTCTCCTGGCTTAAATGCTCTGAGTGTCTGAGACCATAGCTGAAAAAACTGTGCAAATGGGTGCAGCCACATGGAAACATTCATGAGAATGTTTCCCACCAGAATGGGTGACCCAGGGAAGGTCAGCAACTTCCCTTAGTCCCACCCGCAGGTCTAGGGGAGGAGCGTCCGTTTTTCTTGCCTTGCTTCGCATACCAAAGCTTGGTTCCAGGAGTTCTTGAGAATTAATGGAATACCCACAACTATGTCCATGGCGGCTGAAGAACATTTATCTTTCAATGTTTAAACAACTCATACTACTCTTAAATTTGTTTATATAAATTTAGATATAACACACATGCAGTGTGATACTGATCTTTAACATCACCAACTAGGTGGGCTTTGAGCCCTGGAATTGTGAATAGTGTTATTTTTTCAAAAATGGTTAATAATGCTTAATTAAAATTTCAAAAAATTAATATTCAGAGTTGATTTAAAATGTTACATTAATTATAATTTGTATTCTGCCTCTTAATTTCAGTAAATTATTTTGATCATTTTAGAAAAATATCTTCTTGAAAATATTTAGAAGTTTTTATATTAAGTATAATTTATCTTTTGGATGAAAATTATATTTTATTTCTTTAGTCATTTCAGATTACTCCTGTTATTAGAACACAGAATTAGTAATTTTGGTGAAATGAAGGCATGAACATTTTTATGGAATAAAACTATAGTAATTTATGAGTTATTCACGTCTCTATTTTATTACTTGCCCAAACACAGCCAGTCCATCAACAGAATACCCAAACACACCAGCTTTCAAGCATATGAAAAACATAACTTTATACATACTTTTCAATTTTGCCACTATGAAGGTATATTTGTCAAGGTAAGAGAAGGGAAAATATTTTATTTAATAGCTTGATTGCTTGGTTTTAAATATTTAGGCATGTGGTATGTGGGTCTCCATTTGTGCTCCTGCAAATATTAGAGGCAGATCTGGTAGGGTTGGGTTTTTTTTCCCTAATAACAGCTTTATTGATATATAAGTCACATACCGTGAAGCTCACCCACTTAAAGTCTACAGTTGAGTGATTTTTTTAGCATATTTATCAAGTTGTGCCTCTACCCTGCCCTCTAATTCCAGAATATTCATATCATCCCCCATCAAAGAAACCCTGCACTTATTAGCTGTCCCTTCCCATCCTCCCCTGTCCCCACCCCCTGGAAATCACTAATCTACTTTCTGTCTCTAAGACTTAGCTTAGTCTGGATGCTTCATATAAATGAATCGTACAATATATGGCCGTTTGTGTCTGGCTCTTTCACCGAGCATAACTTCTCAAGGTTCATCCATGTTGTAGCATATTCAGTGCTTCATGCCTTTTTAAGGCCGACTAATATTCTACGGTATGGATATAATACATCTTGTTTATCCATTCATCAACTGATGGGCATTTAAATTGTTTACACTTTTTGGCTTCAGTGAATAGAGCTGCTATGAACATTCCCATACAATTTTTTGTGGACATTTGTTTTCAATTCTGTTGGGTATATACCTCGGAGTGGAATTGCTGGGCCATATGGTAACTCCATGTTTAACTTTCTGAAGAGCTGCCAAACTGTTTTCCAAAGCGGCTGCCCCATTTTGCCTTCCCACTGATGCACAAGGGTTCTGATTTCTTCACATCCTTGTCAGCACTTGTTATAGTCTGTCTTTCTGATTATAGCCCTTCTAGTGGGTGTGAAGTGGTAGCTCATTGTGGTTTTGATTTGCATTTCCTTGATGACTAATGATGTTAAGCACCTTTCCTGTGCTTATTGGCCTTTTGCATATCTTCTTTGGAGAAATGCTTATTCAAATCCTTTGCCCACTTTTTAATTGGGTGATTGAGGTCTGGTTTTGATAGTTACAGGGATTCAAGCAACAACCATCAGGACCCCAAAACAGAAGCCTCATGCTTGCTCGCATGACAGCCTGTGCACGTTGGTGGGGGGATGACAGACTTATGGTTTAGTCTTTGCCAAGGTGGCTCCTACCATCTAGGATGCCTTCTTTTCTCACCTCCTCAAGCAAAGCCTTCTTGGTAATCCTTCTCTGGTCAGAGTACTAACTGACCGAACTACAAAGGACCCGAGGTTAAGAACACAGGCTTTGGAGCCAGCCTACCTGGTTCATACCCAGGCTTCCCCAAGCCTCAGGGCTCATTTCTTGGTTTCCTCCTCTGTAAAATGGGTTTGATAATGCCTCCCGAAGAGAGTTGGGAGGACTTTCTGAGAACATACATGCAAACATACCTGTTGCATATTGTGCGTGATCAATACTGGCTGACATCCCCTCTGCAAAGCACTTCCAGTGACAAGGGCTACTTCTTTCCTTTTAGGGATGATGTTAATTGGAGGACCTGCAGAGTCCCTGGACAACAGGGGCAGTATCTGGGTCCAGGCAGCCCATGTTCCTTGAGCCTGTGAGTCTGGGATGAAGGCTATGGCTTCCCCCACCTCCTCCAGCCCCAACTGTCCTTCCGCTCCTCCCCTCTCTGACACCCACACCTCCTCCCCTCCTTGCAGAGTGGCGTGTGACTGCTCAGAGGACGTGAGAGGCAGCTGGAAAGTGACACAACACCCCTTAATTACCTTGTTCCTTCTATATCCCAGCACCTAAATTTAGCCAGCGGAGCCTGGGCACTGGGGACCCAGCTCCTCCAAGACCCCCACCCTCTGCAGAGGCAGTAAAATGAGCCCCAGGACAGGACTCCTCACCCCAGCACCTGCTCCTCACCATCCTGGGGGTGGGACAGGGACACTGCTGAGAGGCTGCCTGGGGGCACTAGGCTCCAGTAGGGACCCTTCCTTCTACAGCTGGCAGCTGGAGCCACAAGACTCGACAGACGGTCACTTGCCCAACCTCCCGCCCCTTTCAATGATGGGGAAGCCTGAGAGGAAGAGTCAGAGAAAGTGGCCAGAGTGTTAGGGACACGGGCTCTGAAATCAGACAGCCCCAAGTTCTTGGCTTCTGCTGTACCACCTGCCAACTGTGTGACATTGGGCCAGTCAGCAGACCTCCCTGGACGTGTTTCCTCAATTGAAAACGGGGACAAACATACGATCTCCCAAGTAAGGTAAATGAGATGATACAAATAAAGCACATAGCACCAGACAGGAGCCCAGCAGACATAGCCACTAATGGTATCAAAGTTATCATGTGGAGTGAGGACCCAGGCCTCTGGGCTCATACTCCTCCTTCATCTGCAACTTTATGCTTCTGCTTCTGATGAGGACACTAAGGCAGAGACAGGTTAACTGAAAGGCCCAAGGTCACCCAGCTAGTTGACTACAAGGCTAAGGTTCAAACCCAGGCGGTAGGCATCAGAGCTCTCCACGGCTCTGCCCTTCCGTCTGTTGCTTTGGCAGAGGGGTCTCACCTCTTCCAAGTCTGTCTCAAGGCCCACCCCTTCCAGGAAGCCTTGCTGGCCTGCTCCAGTGCAAGTCCCTCCTCCTCCATGTTCCCCAAGTATCTGCTGCCAACCATGACCCCCTCCCAGGCTCCAGCACACATTCTAGAAGGGGAAGGCATGCTGTTACTTCTGTGAGTCTGAGATTGCAGAACGGAGTCAGTGTGAACTTCAAGTCACTGCTCTTTAGGATGAATAGATAAAGGGGAAACAAGCAGGTGGGAAATAGAGAAGGATTCAAAATTGGACCTGGAAGGAGAGAGAGTCTGCTGAGGGAAAATGTGCCTGAGATGGGTAACAGTGGCTCCTCCCCAGAGCCAGAGGCTGGTCAGGGATGTCAGCTCCAGGGTCAGTCAGGCCTGGGAGTAATACCTCCATTCCTATGTCTCTGGGCCTCAGTTCCTCATCTGCAGAATGGGGCAGTAAATGCCAGTCTCCTACAGGTGGAGAGAGGACGAAGTAAAACAACCCACTGGGAGCCAGTGTGCCCCACCGTGTGTGCCCTCATAGTCCGGGCCTCCGGCTGGGTGGGAAAGCAGGCCAGAGCCTGAATCTCCCATTTCTCTGCACTGGCCCCTGGTGTCCCCACACAGGCCAGCACCAGGCTGTCACCAGGACTCACCTGGAACTCATTATCTCATTGATGAGGTTCTTGCATCATTCCATGTCTCACGTGAAGAAACCAAGGCACAGATGGGTTAAGGAATGTTCCGCAAGGGCAAAACTTAGATTGAGACCCAGGCAGTGTGGCCCCAGAGTCTGTGCTGGAAATCTCTGCTCTCTTCTGCCTCCCTGAATGGGTTGAGCCTTCTCCCTGATGGGCTGGAGTAATTAGACAGCTTTACAACCCGGGAGGTGGTGCTGCAAGGTATGAGCTAGAGAGCTTTTCTGAGGGAGCACCTCAGAAGTTGAATTCTTCTCCCGAAGTGCCCCTCATGGAGGGCTTCATTGGGTTTGAACGTCTCTCTTGTAATTCCTCCATAATGATGATAATAACAAACAACAAACAGCTAATAATCTTCCAGCCCGTTTCGTGCACGATGCACCCATCCTAGAACCTGACATGTGTTATCTCATCTAATCCCTGTGACAGCCCCAAGGGGAAGGTATTGCGAGTTTCCTCGTCCAGATGAGGAAACTGGGCTCCGAGGAGCTAAATCACGCGGCCGATCCCCACAGCTGGTGGTGGAGCAGGTTCAGACCCAGGCAGTCTGGCTCCAATCATTCATCCTTCCCACACCTTAACCTCAGCCTCCTGCCTCCTTCTGCCACACCTGTTGCAATCCGCCCCCACCCCACCCCCGCATGTTAGGAAGCTGTGTCCCCACCCCCAGGAGAGCCTTCCCCCAGCAGCCAGGACGGTGGGAAATGACCCAGACACCCCACCCCCGCCCAGGGAGGAGGGGTGGGCTTGGCCCCAGCGGCAGGCCTGGGAAGCACGCCCCCAGCCCGCCCCTGCAGGCGTGGCCTGGCCAACTAGCTGTGGGAACTCTACGAGCCACGCCTACCAGGAGAGTCTCCTCGTCAGACCAGCCTGAGCCCGGAAGGAGGAGGAGAGTGTTTTCCCAGCTGCCTCCCTCTCTCGACCCCGCTCCCACCCGGGATCCAGTAAGTGGCGTGACCATGCAGAGCAGTGCCCGGGCCTTTAATGACTGCTCCCATAGTTACACGAGGAAAAGGCTGTTCCCGTAAAAGTCTAATAAATCCTTAGCCAAGGGCTGTATTTTCTGTTGTTCAGATCTCTGCCAAAGGAAGGGGGCATTTGTCTAGTCCTCTCCTAGAGAGTTGAACACTATAGGGTCTTCATTAAATGGCAATTTATTAGTATTAGTATTAGTATTAATATTTCATCATGGCAGAGAGAAGACCACACAACCCTGTATATTAGAAAAAAGGTTAAAAGGACCCACCCAGGAATGCCAAAGGGTTAACTGAAGTTTCTCTCACGTACTTCTCATGCAGCAGAGAGTGGCTCGAGTCTCTGATGCCTCTGTGAACACGTGGATGGCAGGTCCAGAGACCCAGAGGACCAGGCATGTCTGGATGTGGTCCCGGCATGGGGAAACAAGATCTTGCAGGATGTTGCGTGTTATTTGCAACAAAGCACACTTCTAAGCATCTTAAAACATTGCAGAGAAAGAAGATTCTGGAAAGGGTCCCGTGAGAGACAAATGATACCTGGAATGTAACTGTAGCGTGCCTGTTATTACCGCTTAAGAGGTGTAAATACCCCTGGGGTTTTCCTTTTTCTATTTTGTTTATGGATTTAAAATCAAAACAGAACAATTGGATATAAGGGTTCTTGAGGTTCATTTCTGACCTGTGTGTTGTCTAGAATTGTGTTTAGCTGAAGGACATAGAAAGAAAAACCCAAAGAAGCAGTGTGTCAAAAACAATATAGTTTGTGTTTCTTTCAAGTAAACAACATTTGGAAGTATCTAGTCCAGGACTGATAGGACAGCTCTACAAAGAGCAGAATCCAGATAATTTCCTTTTTGTTGCTTGGCCATCTTTAACATGTGGCATCTACCTTAGGATCCAATATGGCTACTCCAGCTCCAGCAATCACATGCACATTCAGCCAGCAGAAAGGAAGAAGAGGCAACAAGTGTGCAAGCCCCTGCATTTGAATGGCACCTTTTCTTTTGGAGTGACACCCCCGTGGCGGAATTTATTCACATGGCCATAGTTAGCTGTAGGAGGCTGGGAAAGGTAGTCTTTATTTCAAGTGGTTGTATGATCAAAATCAAAGGTTCTATGGCAAAGAAGATAGGAGAACAGATAGGGAATAATTAGCAGTCTCTGGCACACCATGATGCTCTTCCATTCCACTGGGGAAGGATAGCCATGTCCTTTCTGGCACTATATCCCGGGCAGCCTGGGATTCTCCTCGGCTTGTTCTTGTTTGTTACTTTTAACACTCCATCATGAAACCAGAACTACCTTGAGAGCAAGACGTGGACCCCAAAACAAAGTCCTTACCCGAGCATTCAAGGCCCTTGGCCATTGGGTTTCCTCACCTGCCACAACCCCATGCAGCCTTTGCCCAGCCACTCTCAGCCACCCACCTGCTCCATTTCTTGCTTCACCAGATTGTCCCCTCTGCCTGAATGCCCCCTCCCAGACCTCCTCTGCCAGGGGGACCTTGTTCAACCTGGAAGTCTCACCACGGAAACGTTGTCTTGTCAGTGCGGCCTCACTGGGCGCCTCTGGGGAGAATCAGAATCCCTTTCTCCTGCCCTCTCTTGGGCTTCTGGAGCCTTCCGTCATCCCTCTATTTATAGCCCGTTCAAGTCAGGTGCCCCTGGACACATCGCTGGGAGGGAGGGAAGGGCCCCAGGCTGGGAGAGCAGGTTCTGTGACCTGCCTGGGGAAGGGCTGGGATTTTCCAGGACGACTCCTCTGGCCTGATATCCCCCTCATTCATCTGTCTTGTGGAGAGGAGCCCCCACACCTGGAGGAGCCTCATCCCCGTGCACACAGGTGGTCACTGGTCTCTCTCGTCTCCCCAGCTTTGCCATGTGTCTTGGAGCCTGGGCTGTGCTCATCTCCGTGTCCGACCCCAGAGCCCAGCCCTGGGCCTGCCCCCTGCCTGCACCATTGTGTGCTGCCCAGAATCAGGGAGTGTGGCTAGACCTCCCTATGCTAGGGAGGGGACTGAGAGACTCAGGCCTACTCGGGGAGGGTCCCAGAGGGAAGGGCCCAACTGGTGAGAGGGCAGCAGCTGGCTGTAGCTTTGCCCAAGCAAGGAGGCTCTCTCCTTGGCTTTCTGCTTCTCTGTTAGATCCGGGCCACCCACCATGGGTGGTGGGGAAGCATCCACCCTCCAGAAAGCAAAGCAGGGAGAGAAGGGCCCTGCAGTCCCACACTCAATGTCACTATCACCACCCCTTGTCCAGCTGAGCCCCTCTGGGGTTCCAAAGTGCCTCCATACCAACTCACACTGGATCATGTGGCCTCTCCAAGTCACTACGCAACCCCCTTCCCCAAATCACAGCCTTCCCGCCCCCATCCCCAAGGCTTCTCCCATCTCAGCTTCCCCGTTGGCACTACCCCCATCCCTCCAACACACTGACAAATCTGAACTCTGAGCCAGAGCGACATGGGGGCCCTGAGTCCGACCCATGACCCCTCTGCCCCCACCCCCTCTTACACGCCCCCTTTCAGATAAAGATGCCAACACCAGGATCCAGGACATCCACCAACTGGGCTGCCCTTTCCCAGGCGCCCACGCCTCGCCCTGACCACCAGGACAGAGCCCCGGACCCTTGAGTGACTGGAGAGACACTGTGGAAGGCCCGCCCTTGGCACCCCAAGGCTCACAGGCCCAGCTGACCAGGACCTTCCTGCCTGCTGGAGGCCACATGACAGGCTAGTCCAGCCCCTGCTCCCTGAGCCTCCCCGAAACCAGGATGGGGCTCCAGCATTCAGCATCAGCCAGACCTGGTGTGTGACCTCGGGCAAATTACTAACCCTCTTGGAACCTTCAACTTTTGTAGCTGACTCCAATCTGGCCCATGGGGCTCTCAAGAGATTAATGGGCCCTCATGTCCTTGTGGGTTTGAGACCCCACTTCTCTCTCCCTTCCCTTTGGAAGGTAAGGGCCTGAGGCTCCTTCCTCCATGGGAGTGGGTGCTTTCTGACCTTGCCCAGGAGCTAGCCCCTAGCCCCATCTAGCTCTGAGGCCACCCAGGGGAGAAGACACTAGCTGAGGAGGTGGTGCTGGCGTCGAGGAGAAACAGTCTAGGGCGCCTCCCAGTGGACATCAAGGGAATGTCTGCCATGGCAGATGATAATTACAGGGCATCTACCCTTGAATTACAGCTCTCAGCTTGGAGTAGGGGTCCACGACTCACCCATGGTTGCCAGCTGTGGTGAAAGTCACTTCTCCTCAAGGAACCTTAGTTTCCTCACCTCCAAAACAGAGATGATAACAATACCACTGCATGGGACAGCAAGCCTTCCATCAGGTGGCCAGGCCACCCTGCCTGGCACACGGTAATGTCTTTTGAGTCCAGAGAGGCAAGAGCTTGCTTGAGGGCCACCTAAGCTGGTGGCCAGGCCAGGGTGAGGAGGCAGGGGCTCAGACTGCAGGTCCAGTGCTCTTTTCACTCCTGGGTGCTGTCCAATGTGACCTTGGACTCTCCTCCAGGCCTATTAATTCCTCCACGTGGCTCAGGGCATTTTCAGATGTTTTAGCATGATTGACATGCCTGTCCCAGGAACGAGCTTGCGACCAGATCCCCTTAACCTTCTTGCCATCGATTATGGGATGTGATTTCTTTTCCAGCCCTTGCAGGGATACCTCTGTTCCCATCTCCTTCCCAACAGACAACCTGTCTGAGCCCCCCGTCTGTGATGTCCCTCCAGCTGGGGTCCCTCAGCACCCTGAGCATGCAGCCGTCCAGTTCTCTACCAGGGAGCAAGGCTGACCGGCTCAGCCACGGCCCAGGAGGACCTTACTTCTGCTCCAGGTGATCAGCTATGTGCATGTGTGTCATGGGGGACAGAGGAAGAAGGACTCCCCAGTGGGAAGGCGGATATGAAAGGGGAGCCCCCAGCCACAGAAGACCTGTTTATTTGATCTCTAATTGGGTGAAAGGGGCCCTTCCTGAAATGCGTGCTGGGTAATGGCCACTCACAAATTCCTCTTCAGTGGTGTTGGGCAACTCTGGGGGGCAAGGAGCAGCCTGGAGGGCACGGGCCCAGCCGGACGCTTGGTTGCTCAGCCACACAGCAGGCTCTGTCTTCCCACTTGGGCTCTGCGCTTACCTGGAAGGTGGAGCTCTTCCAGTTCCCTCATGCTGGGGCCCCCAAATCCCCTGTTCCTCCTGGGCTGGCCCTCGGGGCCACACTCATGAACTTGTACATGCTAGGCCACACCTGGCTTTTAAGAAACACACAAATACACAGACGCACTGAGAGGCAAAGACAGAGACTGCGTGGCCACCCAGCCCTCAAGAGATTCACACAGACGCATGTACACACACACACACACACACACACACACACACACACACACAGCACACACACAGGTGAAAGGCAAGGAGCAGGATCCCAAAGGTCCAACGGGGAACCAGGTCCTGGGGAGTGGTGGGCTGAGAGGTACAGGTGTAAGTTGATAGGCAGGAAGCTCCAGGGTTCCCTTAGAAGCATGGAGCTGTGCCCCCTCCCAGCCAGATCACCTTGGGGGGGGGACTCCCACCACAAGTGTGTGAGCCTTTGGGGCAGTGACGACTCACTCGGGCCTGAAGCTGGTAACCCAAGCCTTGGCGAGCCTAGGCCTGGATGGCCGCGGTGGGGATCAGATGGCCCAGGAGGCCCACGCCAGCTGAGTGGGGCTCTGCCTCCTCCTGGCTCACCCCTCACTCGCCTCTTCCTGCTCTCTTTCACCTTGTGCTGTTCTCCCAACTGGCCCGTTCCCTCTCCTCCCCTCCTCTCCCCTGCCCCCCAGGGGCCATCTCCTTCTTGCCTTTGCCTTCATGTCTAGGCCTGGAGCCCCCTCCCACTGCCACCCCTCTTTGCCTTTACCCTAGTCCTTGACAAACACCAGCTCACCTTCCGAGGCCCAGCACAATGCCCCCTCCCCTAAGAAGTTTTCCCGCCACCCCCTCCCCAGCAGAATTCATCTCTGCCTCCTGGTGCTCCAGGGTTCTTGCACAGACCTCTCTCATAGCCCTGGAGGCTTCCTGGTGTAATTCTCCATGAACGTGAACATGCTTAGCTCCCGGACTCTTCTGAGAAAGCTGTGTTTTTCCCTATCTTGTACCAAGGGCACCGGGAGGCCATGCAAAGGTTTTAATGGAGCTGTGTGAGGATCAGATTTGTGATGTAGAAAAATCTCCAGGCAGCTGCGTGACAAAGGGAGGCTGGGAGAGGGGGCCTGGGTCTTGGCCAGTGCAGGTCAAGGCAGGGGAGGCAGACAGATTCAGGAGATATTCCAGGTACAGCCTCCCCAGCCAGTGATCCCCAAATCTGGCTGTGTGCTGGGGCCCCTGAGTGAGATTTAAAAAAATGATTTCCTAAGCTGCATCCCAGATAGACCTAAGGGAATCTCAGGTCAGGGCCAGAATCTATATTTTTTATTTATTGTGGTAAAAAACAACGTAAGATTTACCATCTTAACCATTTTTAATTGCACAATTATGTAGTGCTAATTCAGATTGTTATGAAACAGATCTCCAAAACTGTTCATCTTGCAAATCTTTTAAAGCTCTATACCCATTGAACAACTCCCCTTTCCCTCTTCCTCCAGCTCTAGGAACCACCATTCTTTCTGTTTCTATGAATTTGACCTCTTTGGATACCTCATATAAGTGACATCATAAGGTATTTGTCTCTTTTGTGACTAAGAACCTGTATTTTTTTAGAATCCCCAAGTAGTTCTGCTGCAGTTGGTGTGTGGCCCAGAGTTTGGAAACCACTGTCCCTGTTACTCAAGCTGAAAGGTGCCCTCTTCCTGTCTCCTTGCTCTTAGCAGCAAAAATCAGACCTGGTAACCTCTGACCTGGAGCAGCATTCCCTATGACCTCTGGGGAGAATTGTCTTCCAGACCCTCATAGCCTACGGAAGTCAGACTGGGTGAAAATCAACACCCCAAGTCGTTACTAACTTTCATGACCTGCATTTATGTAATGTTCTGGATCTTGGCCTCTTAAGCCTGGTCCCACATCAGACACTTTGCGTCCCTGGGAGATGTCTGGAAATGCAGACTTTCAGGCCCCACCGGGCTTTTGTGTTAGGTCTTAGCTACAAATTCCTAGGGTTTTGGCCTCTGCATGGGTTGTCTCCTTCGCGGCCTGGCTGTGGGAGGAGAGCCCTGCCCTTGGCCTCCTTGTCACACACCTTTCCTGATGCAGATGCTTCCAGCAGGGCACCAGCTGGAATCCCAGCGATCCCGTCTGGTCCTCACAAGGACCCTAAGAGGTCACCCTTGTAATAGTGGCCTCTGAGCACTTAGAAAGCACAAGGTACTGAGGAAAAAGCACAGAACCCTGTGAGGATTATCCCCATTTGGCAGACAAGGAAACTGAGGTTCAGAAAGTGCGGGGTCCCATAACTAGTAAGTGCTGATGCTGGGATTTGTTGGGTTCTTAACTGGGATGCCTGTGTTGCTGCTGTGTTTTTACACAGGACATTAAAATTCAGGTTTGTAACCAGCCCAAGGTCATATGGCTGCTAAGTGCTGGACCTGGGACTTGAACTCAGGATTGTGTACCCAGACCCTGAATTCTTAACTGGGAAGCCAGCTTTCTTTACCCCATTTTAAAGATGTGGGAGCTGAGACTCAGAAGCTGAGCAAGTCAGTCCGTGTGTAAGAGTTTCAAAGTGCCAGTCTGTCCATCGCATTTCCAACTGCCTGTGCTCAGCCTTGGCACCGGCCCCTTCCTCCCAGGCTGTCATCTCAGTGATAACAGCCCAGATGGTCTAGAGTCCCTGGAGCCACAGCTGCAGCCCAGAGTGGGGAGAAATGCAAAGTGACAGTTCCTGTCCCCACGGCTCTGCCCCCGAGCCGAGGGGAGCAGGAAGCGCACCTGGGCTCGGTAGGTGGCAGAGGGCAGCATCTGTCAGCAGATCAGGAAGCGGTGGAAATGGAAACTGACATCACCCATCCAGGCACCACTGGGTCCCCACCACAGCTGGGGCAGAGGCTGGCGCAAGGCGGGGTTGCAGAGCTCCTGGGACCACCCCTGGCTAGCCAGGCAGGAAGGGCAAGGGCTTTAAGCTGGCTTCCCATGTGATGGCAAGATGTATCAGGGCTTCAGGGTGGATTCAAATAGCAGCTTGACACCTCATTGATTCTGCAACTGCAGGTAAGTTGCTTAACCTCTCTGGGCCCCAGTTCCTCATCGATAAAATGTGGAGAGTAATAGCATCTCTGGCACTGCTGAGACCCTTAGGTATATCAGCATGTATAAAATGCTTACAGAGTAATCATCATATGGGTTGACTAAGGCTAAGAGAGGTAATTTTACACCTGGCTGCTCTGAGGGACAGATGAATTATAAATAGGAGTACCTGGCATACAGCTAGCTCTGTATCAGTAACACCTATTATTATTAGGAGCAGAGGTGGCCACATAATTTGCACAGCCCAGTACAAAATGAAAATGTGGGGCCCTTGTTCAGAAATTTTTGTGAATTTCAAGATGGTGACAGCAGAATTTCAAGCAGGGGGCCCCGTGTGGCTGCACAAGTTACCCCTGTGAAGTGGGCCCTGATCGGGACACAGGACACCAGGGTCCTTGTAGTTGCTTAACTGTCTGTCCTTGGGAAGGTGGCCCGTCTGCTCAACGTGGAGCTGGGTTGAAGTTTCCCCACCCCTGCCTCCTGTAGTCTCCAGATCATTCCAGGAGACCACCTTGGTGCTGGGAGCTCCCGACATCCCCTCTCATTAGTGCAGCCCCAGATTCATTTGTCCTGCATGACAGAAGCACTTGGGTCTGCCCTGAACTTTGAACCCTTCCCAACAGGCCCAGAATCCTTGAGTCAAAGACAAATGGCCCTTCAAGATCATCCCCATGACAGGAAGGCCCTGTCCCAGGAAGCACAGGACCCAGTGGCAAGGCAGAACAAAGAGCCTGCCCTGAGCCCCAGCCTAGGAGTTCCATCTGTTGGAACCAGCTCAGACATGACAGGGGATTCCAAGGCTCCATGTGGGAGCTGGGGAGGCTGAGGAAGGCTGTTTGCCCTTGGGTCAGCCAGGGTTGTCTCTGGAGGTGGGGATGGGGGAGTTTCTGTTCTCTTGGCTTCTCCGTGTTTTCTGCAATGGCACAAATTGCTTTTGCAATAACAGGAAAAAAACATAAATAACCCTTCATTTAAGGAAAAGCACAGCATTCTCACAGGAACCAGGAAGACAAGTCCTTGATGCAAAGTATATTCAGAGGGAAGAAAATTAAAATTATGGAGATGATTAGATTAAAACTACTGATCTCGTAATAACTCCTTACAGCTCATCCCTTGATGAGAACCGTGGTTTGAGGGACTAAAAGGATCAAATCTCAGCTGGGCTCTGAAATTCTGGGTGGAAGCTGGTGTGCATGTGTGTGTGTGTGCGCACGCGTGCAGGTATACAGTGTGATTGTGTGTGAGTGACTGAGTGCGTAGGGCTCGGGGACAGAAGGTCCCTGCAGAAGCACCTCCAGGCACCCCCAGGTGCAGAGGAAGGCAGATCTGTTGGGACAGAACAAAGGCTTTGAAACCAGCAGAGTTGGGCTGGAATCCCAGCCCCACCAGTGACTTTGTTTCCTACAGAGCTACAATTTCCTAATAAAAGGGAGAAAACAACATCAGCTTCACAGGGTTGTAGGTGTGGGAATTAAATAAAAAGAGCCTGCACAAAAAATGTAGGTATACAACCTCTCAAAGGCCCCCAAAATAGCCCCTCCCCTTTCACTGACATTGTGCTCAACAGTTTCAGAAGCTGGTCCTCACTGTGGTCTGTGATTTGACCCCAGGGGAGAGTGGGAGGCTGGTGGTGGCATCCCGGGGGCTAGGGCATAGCATCCCACACTGGTCACCACCTAGCAGGTGCTCAGGGGCACGGACCCTCCTCCAGGTTAACTGGAGTGAGCAGAGCCCTTGGCAGGACCCTGGAGGAGCCATTCTGTGGAGCGTGGAGACCCCTAGGGGCCTTACGGGGGACCGCACCCCTCCACACAACCTCCCACCAGAAGGAGGGCTGTTCTCACCACCTGGGAAGTCCCACTGTGGCTCAGCAAACATTTCTTGAGTCCCTACTAAGTGCCAGGACTTATGCTACATGCTGTGGAGGCAAGTCCCACCACAGAGAAGCCCACCACCATCAGAGTTGCCGAGGCTGAGCCACCCCACTCGGACCCCATATACATCCCCAAAGAGAATTCAGGGGTCAGCCAGAGACCTCTGGCAAGACACCCCACCTCCTGTGTCTAGCTCTCTGCATATGCCTTATGGGAGTGGTGCCCCACAGAGCATCTGGAATAAGCAATAGTTTAAAATTATGGTTATTAAACGTGTGAAAGGGGAGATGCATTGGGTCAGGGGCCACACTCCATTACTCCTCTCCAAGCACACTGGAAACTACTAGATACTCCCTTAAAACCAATGCTCCTGATGTGCCAGACAGGAGAAGGCCTTTGCACGTGGCATCCTGTCTGATCTCTAGCTGGTGGGTGAGGAAGCTGATGCTCAGGGCTTAGGGGATTAGAGCGAGGATTTGACCCTGTTCTTCCCAGCAGGCTCCGGAGTCCATGCTCTTGAGCACAAGGCAGTACATCTGCCTAAGGGAGCAGCCCATGACTTGCCTCACCTCTCTGGGCCTCGCTCAGGGCCTTCTAGGTCAGGCTGGATGTTTTATTTTGTTTTGTTTTGTTTGTTTGTTTTTGTTTTGTTTTTTAAGACCATGTGAGCACTGATTCTCAGCCCTGGCTGTGTACTGGCTTCACTGAATTTACTTGGACGGGTGCATCCTGGGCACTGGGGCTTTTAAAGCTTCCAGGTGATTCTAATGTGCACTGAGGGTTGAGGAGAACTTCGCAGGCCATGGTACAGAGATTATACTTTACTCTGCTAGACAGTGAACCTGTGGAGTTTCCCTCCCGCCCCCAGTAGCCAGGTCTTCTCAACTGCCATTTATGTATTTATTTGATAAGATTCGCCCCTTTAGAGTGTACGGCTCAGTGGGTTTTAGTATATTCACAAGGTTGTGGTCATCACCACTATCAAGTTGCAGGACATTTTTTTTAATCACTCTACAAAGCAACCCTATACCCGTTCTCTGTCATCCTCCATCACCCCTCTCTCCAGCCTCTGGCAACCACTGACATGGTCTCTGTCTCTACACATTTGCCTTTTCTGGACATTTCATGCAAATGGAATCATACAATGCACGGCCTTTTCTTTCCTGCATCTTTTGTTTGCCGTAACAGTTTCAAGGTTTGTCCATGTTGTAGCATGTACCAATACTTCACTTTTTTACTGCTGAATAATATTCCATGGCATGGATGGAACACATTTAAAAAAATCTATGCATCAGATAACAGCTAGTTTTAAGACTCTTACATTGTTTTGGCCAAGAGAGATGGCCTGATTTATCCAGGGCAGGGCCGAGAGAGGTGCCAGGGAGCCCGGATACTTGCCTTTGAGCCTGCATGAAGGAAAAGCCAGAGGAGAGGGACATGAAATCCGCCCTAAAGAGCTCCCAGGGGCACAGTGGGGTAAATCCTGAGCGGCCATGAGAAGGGGGCCATGCCTGTTCCCTGCCTCCTTCAGCAAAGATAACCAGGGACCTGGGCAAAGCACACCATCAAGGCGTTGCTGCACAGTGCGAAACAGAAATCACCTGAGTATCCAACAAAAAGGAATTTGTTCAATAAACTGCCAATTCCATCCAGGGGAATATCTTGCAGCAAAAATGACACAGTATCGGCTAACTTTTGTTACGTTTGCAGTGCCAGGCCCTATTCGTGCACTTCATGCGTGCGGACTCACTCACTCCTCACAGCAATCCCATGAGGTAGGTGCTCACATGATCCCTGTCTTAAATGAGGAGATGAAATCAGGGAACTGTTAAGTAACTTGCCCATTTTTGTGCAGTTAAAAAATGGGGTGGGGAGAGGGGTGGGGAGCTTGGATCCAGGATCCGCCTGCCTGATATCTTCGTTCTACCCCCTCTCAGAAGGTAGGAAAAATATTTACAGACATGAGAATCTGTTCGCAAAATATTGACTCAATGAATAAATCAGGTTATGGGACAGTACGCAGAGTATGAATCAAGACTTGAAGGAAACATGCCAGTCTACGAATAGGAAGATCCCTGCAGATTCCGTGTAAGCGTAATTTTTACTTTCTGCTTTGTGACTGTATTTTCCCAATTTCCTACAAGGAGCATGTTTTTGTTTTCAGAAAGAAAAGTGTTTTATTTGGTGCACTTAAAAAAGAAACTTTAATACATTACTGGTGGGAATTCAACAATGTATGTCCCTTCTGGAGGGCAATTGTGCAATAGCCATTAAAGTCGCAAATGTATTTGTCCTTTGGCTCAGCAATCCTGAGTTTGTATTTTATCCTAAAGGTAGAGCTATGCATGGATGGTGCATGAGGTTACCTCTGGAGCGTTGCTCATTACAGCAAGAGACTGGAAACAACCAAATATGTAGTGTATAGGGATTTGGTTAAATAAACTTTGGGAGAAATACTATACAGCTGTTAAAAAAAAAAAGAACAAGGAACCTTTCTGCACTGCTAGGGGAAGAGCACTGAGATGTTTTTAATGAAAAAGGCAAGATTCAGAACAGTGTATTCATAATGTTACCTCTGTGTAAGATAGAAGGGGAGAAAAATAATTTTGTGTCTGCTTGTATTTCATCAGAGAGGAGGGAAGGCAGAGTGATAATCGAAATACTTAACAAGCAGTACAGAACAGACTAGAGCTGGTCCTGTAACCATTGCAGAAGGGACACCTAAGAGACCAAAGAAGTGGCTGCCTATAGAGACAGGGAAATGAGGGGGAACAGGACAGAGGTAGGGTGTAGGCATCTCAGCCTCTGTCTTTTTATACTGTTTGAATTTTTGAACCATGGGACTATATTGCCTGGTCAAAAATTAAAGTTTTCAGAAATACTGCACACAAAATAGTGGCTTCCTGTCCCTGCTTCCTGCCCACCCCAAGGTGTGGGAAAGGCTTGGATAGGGGAGAGCTTGGTGGATTGCAACCTTTTGGGGCTGTACCTGTCTCTCTGGTGCTTCACCTCAGGGATGTAGCCTTGGACCCTCTCTGGGGCCTCAAGCCACATGGCACTGGCCCAGGTATGTAGAAAACCACACGGGTAAGAGCAGGGTGCTCCTCCCCACCTCAAAGACCTCTCATGTTTTCTGTTAGGAGCAAAGACCCTGGAGTTTCCTCAGCTGTCTTGGCTTGGCACGGTGCCCAGCACATAGTAGGCTCTTAGTAAACATTTGTTTAATTAATTGCTTCCTTGCCAGCCTGATTATTTCATCCTTTGGTCGGTAAGCCTCTTACCCACACAGATCTGCCCTGGTAGCTTAAGTGTGGAGTTGCTGATACGTGGAGCCATATTACTTTAATCAGATAATCAGATTACTCCCCTTGCATCCGGCAGAAACCAGCATATTACAGAAAGGGAAATAAAAGCATGAAATTTCCATCCCACTGGGCAGACATTTTTCAGGTTCCTGCCATGCCCCATCCTAGGTTCTGCAAGGCCGTGTACCCTCGGACTTCTTAGGGCAGCCCATTCTCTCTGCAGGGGTGGCTTGTCAGAGTAACATTTACGAGGCACTCACCCGCGTGAGGCTCTGTGCTGAGCGCTCTCCACGCAGCATCACTCCTGGTCCTCATAGTTGCCCTGTATGCAAAGTGCTTTCATTATTTGATGCCTGCAGATGCAAAGGACACAAATCTGACAAACTCACTTAAGCAAGAAGAGATTTTATTGGCTCATACAGCTGAAGGCTTAAAGGCTTCAGGTATGGTGAGATCAAGGCTCTGGCTGTTTCTCTGTCTTCCTCTGGATCCTCTTGTCTTCATGGCTGACAGATGGACCCCATGGCAGCATGGTAAGATGTGTCCTTGTTTTTGTCCAACAGAAATGAGACTGAGCTTTCCAGGGCTGTCTCTCAGGAAGAAGGAAAATTCTTCCCCAAAGCTTTAAGCCTCACTTCACACCTCATTTGCATAAACTGGCTTAGACCAGCTGGGCCCATAATCCAACATATCTCAACCCTGGGGCTGAACATCAGAATCACACAGGGAATTTTTGAAAAGTACCTGGTACCCAGGCACTATCCCAGCCTTAATAAATCAGAAACTTTGGCGGGGGTGGGTGGCCAGGCATCGGCATTTAAAAAAGCTTCCCAGGTATTTCTAATGCACAATGAAGGCCTCAGGGTCAGGCTTTGGGCACTATCTTCTAAGGAAGTCATCTGTCCGGTGACAGAGAGCCTGACCTGACTGAATCAGAAAACTTCACCCTGTGGCTCATCATCTGGACACCACTGCCCACCAACCTTAGTCTACCAGCAATGAATAATTTTAATATATCCTATAATTTTCTTGTGAACAGCATAATTACATTGCCTGGCAGTGTGTGTGCATGCGAAAGGCATTAATTTGTTAAATGTAAACATCTAAAATATGCCACAATTATTGTAAAATGTGCTAGTGTGTTTTGCTTTTTTAACATAAAAACCTGAGAGCTTCCCAAACTGGAAGTGGCCCAGGCCTCTCTTGGCTTCTGAGTGATTCCAATCTGATGTCTGGCCACAGGCTGGGTCACCCAGCCCTGAACCCTTCCCTTCTGTGGAAGTTTGAATTTTTTTTATATAGTTTATTTTGGTATCATTAATCTACAATTACATGTGCAATATTATGGTGATTAAACTACCCCCTTCATCAGGTCCCCCCCACCAACCCCATTACAGTCACTGTCCATCAGTGTAGTGAGATGCTATAGAGTCACTACTTGTCTTCTCTGAGTTGTACTGCCCTCCCCGTGCCCCCCCAACACTATATCTGCCAATCGTAATGCCCCTTTTTCCCCCTTGTCCCTCCCTTCCCACCCATCCTCCCCAGTCCCTTTCCCTTTGGTAACTATTAGTCCGTTCTTGGGTTCTGTGAGTCTGCTGCTGTTTTGTTCCTTCAGTTTTTTCTTCGTTCTTATACTCCACAGATGAGTGAAATCATTTGGTGCTTGTCTTTTTCGGCTTGCCTTATCTCATTGAGCATAATACTCTCTAGCTCCATCCATGTTGTTGCAAATGGTAGGATTTGTTTTCTTCTTATGGCTGAATAATATTCCATTGTGTATATGTAACACATCTTCTTTATCCATTCATCTACTGATGGACACTTAGGTGGCTTCCATTTCTTGGCTATTGTAAATTGTGCTGTGATAAACATAGGGGTGCATATGTCTTTTTCAAACTGCGCTGCTGCATTCTTAGGGTAAATTCCTAGGAGTGGGATTCCTGGGTCAAATGGTATTTCTATTTTGAGTTTTTTGAGGAACCTCCATACTGCTTTCCACAATGGTTGAACTAATTTGCAGTCCCACCAGCAGTGTAGGAGGGTTCCCTTTTCTCCACATCCTCGCCAACATTTGTTGTTGTTTGTGTTTTGGATGTTGGCCATCCTCATTGGTGTGAGGTGATATCTCATTGTGGTTTTAATCTGCATTTCTCTGATGATTAGTGATGTGGAGCATCTTTTCATGTGCCTGTTGGCTATCTGAGTTTCTTCTTTGGAGAAGTGTCTATTCATGTCCTCTGCCCATTTCTTAATTGGACTATTTACTTTATGTTTGTTAAGGTGCATGAGTTCTTTATATATTTTGGATGTCAACCCCTTATCGGATACGTCATTTATGAATATATTCTCCCATACTGTAGGATGTCTTTTTGTTCTACTGATGGTGTCCTTTGCTGTACAGAAGCTTTTCAGCTTCATATAGTCCCACTTGTTCATTTTTGCTTTTGTTTCCGTTGCTTGGGGAGATATGTTCATGAAGAAGTCGCTGATGTTTATGTCCAAGAGATTTTTGCCTATATTTTTTTCTAAGAGTTTTATGGTTTCATGACTTACATTCAGGTCTTTGATCCACCTTGAGTTTACCTTTCTGTATGGGGTTAGACAGTAGTCCAGTTTCATTCTCTTACATGTAGCTGTCCAGTTTTTCCAACACCAGCTGCTGAAGAGGCTGTCATCTCCCCAATGTATATCCAAGGCTGCCTTATCAAATATTAATTGACTGTATGTGTTTGGGTTGATGTTTGGATTTTCTATTCTATTCCACTGATCTGTGAGTCTGTTTTTGTGCCAATACCAAATTGTCTTGATTACTGTGGCTTTGTAGTAGAGCTTGAAGTCAGGGAGCGTAATTCCCCCTGTTTTATTCCTCCTTCTCAGGATTGCTTTGGCTATTCGGGGTCTTTTGTGGTTCCATATGAATTTTAGAATTATTTGTT
This sequence comes from Smutsia gigantea, assembly GCA_032199065.1. NCBI lineage: Eukaryota > Metazoa > Chordata > Mammalia > Pholidota > Manidae > Smutsia > Smutsia gigantea. The sequence continues at coordinate 5,308 of JAVSCE010022383.1, read as the reverse complement.
CCAGTTCATTGAAGAAAGCTGTTGGTAGTTTGATAGGGATTGCATTGAATCTGTAGATTGCTTTAGGTAGTATAGCCATTTTGACAATATTTATTCTTCCTAGCCAAGAGCATGGGATGCATTTCCATTTGTTAGTGTCCTCTTTAATTTCTCTTAGGAGTGTCTTGTAGTTTTCAGAGTACAGGTCTTTCACTTCCTTCGTTAGGTTTATTCCTAGGTATTTTATTCTTTTTGATGCAATTGTGAATGGAATTGTTTTTCTGATTTCTCTTTCTGTTGGTTCATCATTAGTGTATAGGAAAGCAACAGATTTCTGTGTGTTAATTTTGTATCCTGCAGCTTTGCTGAATTCAGATATTAGTTCTAGTAGTTTTGGAGTGGAGTCTTTAGGGTTTTTTATGTACAGTATCATGTCATCTGCAAATAGTGACAATTTGATTTCTTCTTTACCAATCTGGATGCCTTGTATGTCTTTGTTTTGTCTGATTGCTGTGGCTAGGACCTCCAGTACTATGTTGAATAACAGTGGAGAGAGTGGGCATCCTTGTCTTGTTCCCGATCTTAGATGAAAAGCTTTCAGCGTCTCGCCGTTAAGTATGATGTTAGCTGTGGGTTTGTCATATATAGCCTTTATGATGTTGAGGTACTTGCCGTCTATACCCATTTTGTTGAGAGTTTTAATCAGGAATGGATGCTGAATTTTGTCAAATGCTTTTCAGCATCTATGGAGATGATCATGTGGTTTTTGTTCTTCTTTTTGTTGATGTGGTGGATGATGTTGATGGATTTTCGAATGTTGTACCATCCTTGCATCCCTGGGATGAATCCCACTTGATCATGGTGTATGATCCTCTTGATGTATTTTTGAATTCGGCTTGCTAATATTTTGTTGAGTATTTTTGCATCCATGTTCATCAGGGATACTGGTCTGTAGTTTTCTTTTTTGGTGAGGTCTTTGCCCGGTTTTGGTATTAGAGTGATGCTGGCTTCATAGAATGAGTTTGGAAGTATTCCCTCCTCTTCTATTTTTTGGAAAACTTTAAGGAGAATGGGTGTTATTTCTTCTCTATATGTCTGGTAGAATTCAGAGGTGAATCCATCTGGTCCGGGGGTTTTGTTCTTGGGTAGTTTTTTGATTACCGCTTCAATTTCGTTGCTGGTGATTGGTCTGTTTAGTTTTTCTGTTTCTTGTTTGGTCAGTCTTGGAAGGTTGTATTTTTCTAAGAAGTTGTCCATTTCTTCTAGGTTTTCCAGCTTGCTAGCATATAGATTCTCATAGTATTCTCTTATAATTCTTTGTATTTCTGTGGGATCCGTCATGATTTTTCCTTTCTCATTTCTGATTGTGTTTATGTGTGTAGATTCTCTTTTTCTCTTAATGAGTCTGGCTAGGGGTTTATCTATTTTGTTTATTTTTTCAAAGAACCAGCTCTTGGTTTCATTGATTTTTTTCTATTGTTTTATTCTTCTCAATTTTATTTATTTCTTCTCTGATCTTTATTATGTCCCTCCTTCTGGTGACTTTGGGTCTCATTTGTTCTTCTTTTTCCAATTTCAGTAATTGTGTCTTTAGACTATTCATTTGGGACTGTTCTTCTTTCTTTAGATAGGCCTGGATTCCAATATACTTTCCTCTTAGAACTGCCTTTGCTGCGTCCCACAGAAGCTGTGGCTTTGTGTTGTTGTTGTCATTTGTCTCTATATAGTCTTTGATTTCTGTTTTGATTTGGTCATTGACCCATTGATTACTTAGGAGAATGTTGTTAAGTCTCCATGTGTTTTTGAGCCTTTTTGTTTTCTTTCTAAAGTTTAATTCTAGTTTAATACCTTTGTGATCTGAGAAGTTGGTTGGTAGAATTTCAATATTTTCGATTTTACTGAGGTTCTTTTTGTGGCCTAGTATGTGGTCTATTCTGGAAAATGTTCCATGTGCACTTGAGAAGAATGTGTATCCTGTTGCTTTTGGGTGTACAGTTCTGTAGATGTCTGGTAGGTCCATCTGTTCTAGTGTGTTGTTCAGTGCCTCTGTGTCTTTACTTATTTTCTGTCTGGTTGATCTGTCCTTTGGAGTGAGTGGTGTGTTGAAGTCACCTAAAATGAATGCATTGCTGTCTATTTCCTCCTTTAATTCTGTTAGTATTTGTTTCACATATGCCGGCGCTCCTGTGTTGGGTGCATATATATTTAAAATGGTTATATCGTCTTGTTGGACTGACCCCTTTATCATTATGTAATGTCCTTCTTTATCTCTTGCTACTTTCTTCATTTTGAAGACTATTTTGTCTGATACAAGTACTGCAACACCTGCTTTTTTCTCCTTGTTGTTTGCATGAAATATCTTTTTCCATCCCTTCACTTTTAGTCTGGGGATATCTTTGCGTTTAAGGTGAGTTTCTTGTAGGCAGGATATAGATGGGTCTTGCTTTTTTATCCATTCTGTTACTCTGTGTCTTTTGATTGATGCATTCAGTCCATTTACATTTAGGGTGATTATTGATAGATATGTACTTACTGCCATTGCTGGCTTTAGATTCGTGGTTACCAAAGATTCAAGGGTTGCTTCTTTACTATCTAACAATTTAACTTAACTTTCTTGTTAAGTTATTGTAAACACAGTCTGATGTTTCTTTATTTCTCTCCCTTCTTATTCTTCCTCCTCCATTCTTTATATACTAGGTGTTTTATTCTTTGCCATTAGTTAGTATTTGGATGGTCTGCTTTCTTTGCTATGATTTTATTCTCTCTGGTGACCTCTTTTTAGCCTTAGGAGTGCTTCCCTCTAGAGCAGTTCCTTTAAGATGTCTTGTAGAGGTGGTTTATTGGAGGCAAATTGTCTTAGCTTTCGCTTGTCTGGAAATTGTTTAATCCCTCCATCATTTTTAAATGATAATCGTGCTGGATACAATATTCTTGGTTCGAGGCCCTTCTGTTTCATTACATTAAATATATCATGCCATTCTCTTCTGGCCTGTAAGGTTTCTGTTGAGAAGTCTGACGATAGTCTGATCAGTTTTCCTTTGTAGGTGATCTTTTTTCTCTCTCTATCTGCCTTTAATACTCTGTCCTTATCTTTGATCTTTGCCATTTTAATTATTATGTGTCTTGGTGTTGTCTTCCTTGGGTCCCTTGTGTTGGGAGATCTGTGGGCTTCCACGGACTGTGAGACTATTTTCTTCCCCAGCATGGGAAAGTTTTCAGCAATTATTTCTTCAAAGATACCTCCTATCCCTTTTTCTCTCTCTTCTTCCTCTGGTACTCCTATAATGCAAATATCGTTCTGTTTCGATTGGTCACACAGTTCTCTTAATATTCTTTCATTCCCAGAGATCCTTTTATCTCTCTCTGCCTCCGCTGCTCTGTATTCCTGTTCTCTGATTTCTATTCCATTAACAGCCTCTTGCATCTCGTCCAGTCTGCTGTTAAGCCTGTCTATGGCTTGTCTCATTTCTGCATTCTTTCCTGACTTCCGTCACTTCCTCCCTCAGCTCTTGCATATTTCTCTGTAGATCCATCAGCATGGTTATGACTTTTATTCTGAATTATTTTTCAGGAAGATTGTGCATTTCCATCCCTTCAGTCTCCCTCTCTGGTGTTGTCTGGGTCTGGGTGAGCTTGGTCTGTACCATATTCCGCTGTCTTTTCATGGCAATAGAAGTGGTCGCTGGTAGGTGCCACGTATGTCAGCTGGGCTCTTTAAGACCACCTCGCAGGGTGCCAAGTCCTCTCAGGTGCAGATGCAGGCTGTGCGCTGTCCTATATCTTCCAGTCTCTCTTTTAGGAATAGTTGTATTTGCTGTATTTTCATAGATACATATGGTTTTGGGAGGAGATTTCCGCCGCCCTGCTCACACCGCCAACTTCCCAGAACTCGGAAGTTTGAATTTTTGATCCCAGTTCCTCATTGCCTTTAGTAGCACACATTACCATTTTACTGTGGCCTCATGGTGGCTGGAGTTACCCCTGCTCTTGACTTTGAACTTGATCGTGTGACTTGCTTTAACCAGAGGGCTATGAGGAGAACAGAGGCTTTGTGCTTTCATGGTGAGCTTGCCCCTTGGCTCTTCTGCCAGTGCCACCAGAAGAACACGAGGTCAGCTGCCCCTTCAGTCTTGTCCTAGGATGAGATATGCATCTGAGCTGAGCTGGATCTGCTGCCTGGAGCAAAGCCACAGAGCCAAGTCCAACCAAGGGCAGATCTGTGAGTGTGAGAATACTGATTGTTGTTTGAAGCCACTGAGTTTTGGGGTAATTTGTTGTGTAGTGTTATGGTGGCATTTGTTGTCTAATACACGTTCTCAGACTGTGCTGTGGACAGATGTACCAATCCCAAGCTCTTTTGGCCTCTGATGACATTACAGATCCAGCACAACAGCAGGGTGTGTCAGAACAGAGAGCATCTCCCTTCTGGGGCCCAGTTATAGCACCTAGTGTTTATGAGGGTAATGGCTAGGCCTTAGTGTAAGCATAGTGATTACAAGAATAGGTTATTTTTGAACCAGACTGTCTGTTGGGTTTGAAACCCAGCTTCACCACTTACATGCTGTGTGACTGTGAACAGGTCACTTAATTTCTCTAGGCCTCAGGTATCTCATCTGTAAAATGAGAATGATAATAATACCTACTTCTGGTGTGCGGGTTAAACAAATTAATGTGTGTAAAATGCATAGAGCAGCGTCTGGCACATAGTAAACATTAATATAAGTGTGAGCTGCTTTTATTAAGCGTTCCCCATGCATTCAATTCTCTCATCAAACCAACCAGAGCCTTATCACTGTTTTGTGGATAAGGGATCTGAGGTTAAGAGAGGTCAGATGATTTGTTCAAGGTTACACAACGTGTGAGTCATTGAGCCAAGGTATGAAAACAAGTCCATCTGAATCCAAAACCTATTTGTATCTGTGGTCCCCACACGTAGTATGGCCTGGTGCGTATCAGGCAACAATGAATGTTGAGGAATGAATGAACAGACATGGCTAAATGGGAAGCAGGCTGGACTGTGATGAGAACTCCTTGTCCACTGCGGCCTTTACATCACCTGGCATTTAATTGGGCTGGGGACTGGGTGGTGACTGAGGCCTCCCCCAGGATGGTTTAGGGGGATGGAGTGCAGTGGAAGCTGCCCTGGGTTGGGAAGCAGAATCCTGTGCTCATGTCCTGGCTCTGCCACATCCAGCTGTGTGCCCCAAGGCCAGCTTTCCAAACTCTCTGAAACTTAGTTTACTCCCAGGTCAAGCAGGGGCCTGCAGAAAGGAGAGCCAGGAAGCAGCTGGGCTGCCTGTGGAGCCCCAGAGCCTCCCCTCTGTCCTCC
>JAVSCE010022382.1:0-44714 GCA_032199065.1 Smutsia gigantea | reverse complement strand
CCTTCACTTTTAGTCTGTGTATATCTTTGGATTTGAGGTGAGTTTTGTAGGCAGCATATAGATGGGTCTTGCTTTTTTATCCATTCTGTTACTCTGTGTCTTTTGATTGGTGCATTCAGTCCATTTACATTTAGGGTGATTATTGATAGGTATGTACTTATTGCCATTGCTGGCTTTAGATTCGTGGTTACCAAGGGTTCAAGGGTTGCTTCTTTACTATCTAACAATCTAACTTAACTTTCTTGTTAAGTTATTGTAAACACAGTCTGATGTTTCTTTCTTTCTCTCCCTTCTTATTCCTCCTCCTCCATTCTTTCTATAATAGGTGTTTTATTCTTTGCCTTTAGTTGGTATTTGATGGTCTGCTTTCTTTGCTATGATTTTTTTTTCTCTGGTGACATCTTTTTAGCCTTAGGTGTGCTTCCCTCTAGAGCAGTCCATTTAAGATATCGTGTAGTGGTGGTTTATGAGAGGCAAACTCTCCTAACTTTCGTTTATCTGGAAATTGTTTAATCCCTCCATCATATTTAAATGATAATCGTGCTGGATACAATATTCTTGGTTCGAGGCCCTTCTGTTTCATAACGTTAAATATATCATGCCATTCTCTTCTTGCCTGTAAGGTTTCTGTTGAGAAATCTAATGATAGTCTGATGGGTTTTCCTTTGTAGGTGATCTTTTTTCTCTCTCTAGCTGCCTTTAATACCCTGTCTTTATCTTTGATCTTTTACATCTTAATTATTATGTGTCTTGGTGTTGTCTTCCTTGGGTCCCTTGTGTTGGGAGATCTATGAGCTTCGGTGGACTGCGAGACTACTTCCTTCCCCAGCGAGGGAAAGTTTTCAGCAATTATTTCTTCAAAGACACTTTCTATCCCTTTTTCTCTCTCTTCTTCCTCTGGTACTCCTATAATGCGAATATTGTTCCGTTTGGATTGGTCACACAGTTCTCTTAATATTCTTTCATTCCTAGAAATCCTTTTATCTCTCTCTGCCTCAGCTGCTCTGTACTCCTGTTCTCTGTTTTCTATTCCATTAACAGTCTCTTGCATCTCATCCATTCTGCTGTTAAGCCCGTCGATCGCTTGTCTGATTTCTGTATTGTCTTTCCTCAGTTCCCTCACTTCCTCCCTCAGCTCTTGCACATTTCTCTGTAGGTCCATCAGCATGGTTATGACTTTTATTCTAAATTCTTTTCAGGGAGGCTGTGCATTTCCATCCCTTCAGACTCCCTCTCTGGGGTTGTCTGGTTGATTTTGGTCTGAACCATATTCCTCTGTCTTTTCATGGCTGTATAATTTGGTCACTGATAGTTGCCACGTATGTCAGCTGGGCTCTTTAAGACTTTAAAAAGAGAAGAAAAAAAAGAGAGAAAAAAAAGAAAAAAAAGAAAAAAAAGAACGAAAGAAAGAAAAAAAGAAAAAAAGAAAGAAAAGAAAAAACAAAAACAAAACAAAAAACAAAACAAAACAAAAAAAACAAAAAAAAATGCCCACCGGACGTAGATTCTGTGGGAATGCTCTAGGTGGCGCTATTGCCCCACTATTCCACAGCTGTGACTGTGCCGCTCCGCAGGGCCCTTTATCGCTCTGGCAGGGGTGGGAACGAGTAGGAGGCTGTTGATGTCAGTGAGAAGTGTTAAGTATGGCTACGCTTCCTCAGTCGCCAGCTAAGGCGTCTGAAACTCCCCAGGACTCCCAGCCTGCTGGGCTGAGTGTGCTGGGGCGATCCGGCTCCTCCGCTGGGCTCCTGTCTCTTTAAGACCGCTGAAGAAAGCGCGCACTTTTTTTTTTCCTTCCCGGGAGCCGGCTGCAAGCACCCTGGCGCGTTCCCCGCTCAGATCCTGCCCCTCTGTCTCTCCAATCTCCGCTGCACTGCGCAATGTGGGTCAGCGCTCCCCGCGCAGATCACCGGGGCTGCCTACTTCGCGGGGTGTACTTCTACTCCCTCCCGGGTCTGAATCCTCTTCTCCCGCCGGTGCTCTGGGGTGGGGGAGGGCTCGGGTCCCGCCGGGTCGCGGCTCCGTATTTTACCCGCCTCTTGGGGTGCCGAGTCCTCTCGGGTGGAGCTGCACGCTGTGCGCTTTCCTGTGTATTCTCGTCTCTCTTTTAGGAATAGATGTATTTTCTGTGTTTTCGTAGATAAATATAGTGTTGGGAGGAGATTTCTGCTGCCCTGCTCACACCGCCATCTTCCCGGAAGTTCTTATTATTATGTTTTAACTGCACTGTCTAGAACCTCCAATACAGTCTTGAATAGAAGTATTCATAGCAGACATCTTTGTTTTGTTCCAAGTCTTAGGAGAAGCTTTCAGTCTTTCATCACTAAGTGTAGTGCTAGTTTCAGGTTTTTCATAGATGTCCTTCAGCAGTTTGAGGAAATTTCCTTGTATTCCTTGTTTGTTGAGAGTTTTTATCATGAATGTTGGATTTTGTCACATGCTTTATCTGAATCTAATGAAATGGTCATATAATTTTTGTCCTTTATTTTAGTAAAATACTCTATCAATTGATTTTCAGATGTTATACCAGTTTTCTCTTTGGTAATATATCACATTTGGTCATAGCGTGTAATCCTTTTAAGATGTTGCTGGATTTGGTTTGCTAATGTCTTGTTGAGGATTTTTTGCATCTCTGAGGGATAAGGGCTATCCATACCTTTTCTTTCAATGTTTGTCTTGTTTGTTATTACATAATGCTGTAATCATAGAAAGAGTTGTGAAGTGTTTCCTCCTTCTCTAATGTGAGGATTGGTATTATTTCTTCTTTAAAGGTTTGGTAGGATTTTCTAGTGAAGCCATCTGGACTTGGTATTTCTTTGTGATTAAATTTTGAAAATCATTATTTTAATATCCTTACCTGTTATAAGTCTATTCAGAATTTATTTCTTTTAGAGGTAGTTTTGGTAATTTCTGCCTTTCTTGGAATTTGTCCATTTTATCTAAATTGTCTTATTTATTGGCTTAAAGTTCATAGTATTTATAATATTCATTCTAGGTTGGTAATATCATTTCTTCTTTCATTGTTAATTTTTATAATTTGAATTTTTTTCCTTTTTTCTTTGTCAGTCTACCAAATGTTAACCTTTCTGTTGATCTTTTTAAAGAACCAAATTTTGGTTTCATTGATTCTATTGTGTTTAGTCTTATTAAAAATAATTAAAGCTAGGATAAGAGGAAGATGGCGGCGGAAATCTCCTCCCAAAAGCACATATATTTGTGAAAATACAACAAATAAAACTATTCCTAAAAGAGAGAGACCAGAAGATACAGTACAACAGCCATGCTACAGCTACATCTGCGAGAACTCAGCGCCTCACGAAGCGGGTAAGATACAAAGCTGCGACCCGGTAGGACCTGAGCACTACCTCACCCAGTGCACCGGCAGAAGGAAAAGAATCAGAGTGGGGATGGAGTGGAAGCACAGGAATGCTAAATAACCAGCCCTGGTGATCTGCACCAGGAGCACAGACACATATCGCATGGTGTACTGGATATTAGAGAAACGGAAGGTCAGGATCTGAGACGGAGACTGCGAGCGGGTCCCTATAGCTGGCTCCCCTGGGACAAAAGAAAAGCGGGCACTTTCTTTAAAGTCTTAAAGAGACAAGGGCCCAACAGTGGAACAAAATCGTCCCAGTGCACTCAACCCAGCAGGCTGGAAATCCTGAAGAACTTTGGGCCCCCTAACCGGCTGCCGAGTAAAGCAGCCCCAAAGCCCCTCATGGGAATAAGCATCCTGCCATTTGTTCCCCTGGCCGGTGCTGCGGAGGATCCTCCACAGCTGTGGACCAGGGGAAGAGTGGCCCCGCCCACAACAACCACACAGAATCTCCTTCCAGTGGGCGTGCAGCTAACCGGGAAGGGCCGCAGAAAAGCCAGAGGAAGGGCCGAAAGGCACAAAGGGGTGCAGAACGCTCTGGCATGGCTGCAAACCCCCTCAGTGCTCTAGGCTAGCCTGAGGGCAGCCCCATCTACAGCAGTTTAGGGGATTATCCCAGAGACTGCCTCCCAGTGTGCGGGTAACCAGCACAGGCTGCGGAGAAGGGCAAGGAGAACAATAAGAGGAAGAAACTTTGTTCTCCCAGCTGACACACGTGGCACCTGCCTGCGACCACTTATATCACCATGAAAAGACAGAAGAATATGGTCTAGTCAAGACTCACCCAGAAAACCCCAGAGAGAGGGCCTGGTGGGATAGACTTACACAATCTTCCTGAGAAAGAATTCAGAATAAAAGTCATAACCATGCTGATGGATCTACAGAGAAATATGCAAGAGCTAAGGGAGGAAGTGAGGAGAGATATTACAGAAATGAGACAAGCGATCGACGGGCTTAAGAGCAGACTGGACAAGGTGCAAGAGACCGTTAATGGAATAGAAATCAGAGAACAGGAATACAGAGAAGCTGAGGCATAGAGAGATAAAAGGATCTCTAGGAATGAAAGAATATTAAGAGAACTGTTTGACCAATCCAAACGGAACAATATTCGCATTATAGGAGTACCAGAAGAAGAGAGAGAAAAAGGGATAGAAAGTGTCTTTGAAGAAATAATTGCTGAAAACTTCCGCAAGCTGGGAAAGGAAATAGTTTCTCAGACCACGGAAGCTCACAGATCTCCCAACACAAGGGACCCAAGGAGGACAACACCAAGACATACAATAATTAAAATGGCAAAGATCAAAGACAGCGACAGAGTATTAAAGGCAGCCAAAGAGAGGAAAAAGATCACCTACAAAGGAAAACCCATCAGGCTGTCATCAGACTTCTCAACAGAAACCTTACAGGCCAGAAGAGAATGGCATGATGTATTTAATGCAATGAAACAGAAGGGCCTTGAACCAAGAATACTGTATCCAGCATGATTATCATTTAAATTTGAGGGAGGGATTAAACAATTCCCAGACAAGCAAAAGTTGAGGGAAATTGCCTCCCACAATCCACCTCTACAGGATATCTTAAAGGGAGTGCTCTAGATGGAAGCACTCCTAAGGCTAAAAAGTTGTCACCAGAGAAAAAATCACAGCAAAGAAAGCAGAGCATCCAAATACTAACTAAAGGCAAAAAAATAAACTATCCACAAAAACAGTCAAAGTAACACAAAAGAACAGAATAAAACCCCTAATAAATAAAGAATGGAGGAGGAAGAATAAGAAGGGAGAGAAATAAAGAATCATCAGACTGTGTATATAATAGATTAACAAAAGAGGGAGGAGATAAGCAAAAGGGAGAAATGAGGAGCTAAAAAGCCAGAACTACAAATAAGGCCAGCCAGTTCTTGAATTAAAGTTTTGGATCCAAGACAGAGCTACCCTAAAACTTTCCTTCACAAGAAAAGGGAGAAATGCAGAGTCCAGGAAACTGAGGAAACGATCAAAGTAGGAGATAAAGGAAGAGAAATAGAAAAGACTATAATATAGTGTTAGCAATCAGTATTATGAACTATGAAAGCTGTGGGACAATTTGGTGACCCTATTTTTACATGCACTATTATGTTAAAGAATTTCTTCATAGTCCTAACTGAAATGCAGACATTAACAGCACAAAATACACTTCCAAATCCACTCTTTCTTCTCTAAGACATGTTCCCAGACCATTTTGGACACCTATCTGACATTGTCCTTTCCTAATAGGGAATTTTTATTTCAGAAGACAAATGATTATTCAAGTAGTGGCTCAATCTATCCAATTATTACAGTTCTTTGAACACAGATTATCACAAATAACCTTAGAAATATCTCAGTTTAGAAAATATTCAATTTCCTGAAAAACTGTGCAAAATATAGAGTCTAACTATTCCTAAATGCACTGTTAGAACCTACTATTTACTTTTTAAACTATTCTAGGAGTTTAAAATGTCATTTGCTACAGCAAATAATTGTGGACAATGTTTTTATAAAAATACATTTTCTCACATTAGGTTGGCCTACTTCTGTGCCACAAGTAATACATGGCATCTTTTCTGCTTTTCAAAGTGAATTTTTCAGAAAGTAATCCATAACATTGTTTTTTAGGTTAATAAAAATTGGAGGTAGTGACTTATTTTAAAGTTCAGGATATATTTATTTGGAAATGGCAAGCATGTCTAAATGGAAAAGTATGTAATAATAATTGCTATGAGATACATGTAACCACATAGAATACAAAGTTTATTTACATCAAACTTACCTTGATATAACACATAAAATAATCAGATAATTAAACCAAACTGAAAGAAGTGACTGATTTAAAACAAAACAAAACAAAAAGCTGAATGCAGCACAAGTGGAACATTCGTATTCTTCTGACGAGTTCACAAGCAGCCTTTATTTTGACACATGAGTCACCCAACTGCACATGGGGATGCCATTGCTGTATTTAATAAAGTATTTACAAGTTTAAGAAAAAAATTATTAAAGCTAGTTATGCACATCATTTAAAGAATAATTGCTTTACAAGGCTTACCTACTGTTGTTAGAAACAATAACAGTACTAATTTCCTTGAGACAAATTTTAACCCCCAGAAATAACCATTTTCAACTCTCTGAGATGATTTTAAAAATCTGTATCTCTTAAAAATATTTTTATATTTCTATTTGATTTTCCAGGTTTATACACTGTATATTGACTTCCCACTGCAGAAGATCATAATTTAATTTTAATTCATGCTTGTGTCCATTTTATATAGTGATACTGTAATCTTGGTTAGATTAGTTCTTCAGTGTTTACATTATTATAATTATAAAAACTTCCCACTGGAGCCATGTAGTAGTATTTGAAAGGGTATCTCGCCATGACCCCTCTTACCCCAGCACAACTCAGGAGACACGGGCCCACGCAAGAGATTTTAATGACTGAAAGAGAGAATGGCTGCCTCTGAGCAGAAAGCAGCAGCTTATGGGTGAGGAAGTACGTTTTTAAGGAGTAGGGATAGGGTGTGTTCTGCTATGGGGACGTTGGTGATTGGATCTTAAGGGGTGGGGTGAAATGTTTAGAGATAAGGTGAGGCAAGTCCAGACATGATTTTCACCAGTCTATGTGCTTGGGACCATGGGGTAAATGGAGGATAAAGTACTATATTCTTATATTCCTCCCTTTTCTATTTTATAAGTTGTAGAGGATTTGGGGAAGGGGTGAAGGTCTGTCTTCGGTAACTGCTTCCTGCTGATTAGGGGCAATGAAGTTCATTTTTGTATTGATGGGGGGTGGTCCTTGGATGAGCCCTTGGTCTGAAGTGGCGATGGTGTGTTCCAGGTTTAATAAGGATCATCGTCTTTCAAGAGGGGTTGGTAATCCTGTAATAAAAGCTGGTTAAAGGTCTGGTTAGAAAATTTTTTTGCATTTGAGAGTGGAGTGTTTTTTGAATGCAATTAATTAATAAGACAAGGGGCTATGAGCAGGATCAGAAGGATTAGGAGAAGGAGAGTAGCAAGTGGGAGGAAGATTTGCCATACTTAACTAGGGATAGACAAAGAGGCGTTTTGGGCTAGCTGGAGATTATAGAAGGGCTTATCTGTGGGCGTCAAGAGGGGCTCAGTGAGAGGTCCTTGGGATGCTTCATATGGGGGGCAGCCAGAAGTGAAAAGTTGGGGTCCATGAACGAAGGAACCCAGCAAGACCCAGGAAGGAGAGAATTTTATCTTTGTTGTTTGGAATGGGCATGGTTTGGAGAAGTTTTTTCCTATCTATGGTAATGGCCTTGTAGCCTGGAGAGAGCTGAACTCCCAGGTAAGTGACCTGAGCGGCGGACAGCTGAACTTTGGAGGGTGAAACCCAATAGCCATGTTTTGAGAGAAAGTTTAAAAGAAGAATAGTATCCTGTTGAGAGGTTTGTAGGGAGGGACTGCACAGGAGAAGATCATCTACATATTGAAGGAGGGTAGAGCTTGAGAGAGTAAGGGATTTGAGGTCTTGTGCTACAGCCTGTCCAAAAAGGTGGGGACTATCTCTAAAGCCTTGGGGAAGGACTGTCCAGGTCAATTGAGTAGAAGTCTGGGTGGCAGGATTGGTCCAGGTGAAAGCAAATAGATCTTGAGAGTCGGGATGGAGGGGGACTGTGAAGAATGCATCTTTGAGGTCAAGGACAGAAAAGTGAGTGGTGGAAGCAGGAATGGTGGACAATAAAGTATAGGGGTTAGGGACTACAGGATGCATGGGAACAACGGCTGCATTAATTACTCTTAGATCCTGGACAAGCCTGTAAGAACCATTAGGCTTTTTAACTGCCAGTATAGGAGTATTGAAAGGGGAATTGGCTGGTCGTAGTAGCCGTTTGTATAAAAGTTCCTGGATAATTGGCTGCAGGCCCAGTAAACTCTTGAGGGGCAGTGGGTACTGTGGTTGAGTGGGAAAACAGGTGGTGTCTTTAAGTCTGATAATTACTGGGGGGCAGGTGGCGATAGAGGGGGTGAGGGTATCCCAGACTACAGGCTTGACCAGATGGGGTGGCAGAGGAAAAGGAGAGGGAGGTGGGTTTGCAGCGGGTTGGAGGGTGAGTAAAAGTGGGATTAAAGGCGAGGCGGGGCTGAGGCGCAGTCCGGGAGCAAAAGTAATGGAAGCTCCAACCTTGTGTAATAGGTCTCTTCCCATAAAGGGGATGGTACAATGGGGAATCACCAAAACGGAGTGAGAGAGGGCAGTGCCTCTAAAGATGCAGTGAGGCATGGGAGTTTGTGAAAGTTGATAAGGTGTCTATAGAGGGCTGTGAGAGGGAGGTAGGTCCTCAAAACTCCTTCAGGACTGAGTAGGTGGCCCTGGTGTCCAGAAGGAAAGAGATGGGCCTACCCGCTACCACATGGTTACCCTGGGCTCCTGTACAGTGATGGTAGTGGTCGGGTGGAGGAGTCCTGGGCCCCCTCAATCATCAGTTGCCAGACCCAGGTCTATGTATGGAGTGTTAGAGCTGGATGGCCTGGCACCTCTCGGTGTGCGAGGACAGTCAACAGCCCAGTGTGCCTCCTGATGGCACTTAGGGCATGGGCCGGGGGGCTTCCGGGGATTTGGGCAGGCTCTAGCCCAATGACCCATTTGACCACATTTGAAGCACGGACCAGGAGGTCCTCCTGGCTGCTTCTTAGGAAGTGAGGATACCCAAGCACCAGGGGGTGGTGTAGGTTTAAAGGCCTTAGCCAGCATTTGATATTTTTGTTTACAGGCCTTTTCATCTCTTCCATTATATACTTTGAAGGCTGCTGCGAGGACTTCTGCCTGAGGAGTTAAGGGTCCCTTCTCTAGACGTCTAAGTTTAGCCTTAATGTCGGGAAACTCTGGGTGAAGAAGTAGTTCATTAATAATTGTCTCCCGTCTGGGGTCTCAGGGTCTAGGTTGGTATATTGTAAAAGAGCTTTGGTGAGGCGGTCTATGAACATAGAGGGATTCTCAGTTTTATCCTGAATAACTTCTTGGAGTTTCTCATAGTTAATGGCTTTATTGGCTGACTTCCTGAGACCCACCATGAGGCAGGTGATGAATTGATCTCCGCTGGTGACTCCCCCGCCGTATTATAGTCCCAGTTAGGGTCTCGGTCAGGAACTGCCTCAGCACCTATTGGATCGGCTGGAGTAGTTTGGTGAACCTCATTGGCATGAGTTCTAGCCTGTTCCCAGACTCGCCTATGCTCCTTGGGCAAAAGTGTGTTGGATAGGATCATGTGAATATCATGAAAGGTAAGATCATATGACTGAGTTAGGTACTGAACTCTTTTATGTAAGTAGCTGGGTTGGAGGTGAAAGAGCCTAATCTTTTCTCAAATTGAGATAGGTCAGAGAGAGAGAAAGGGACATGGACCCGGACAACGCCCTCCGTACCGGCTACTTCCCATGGTGGGGCTAGGATCTGGGTTCGAGAGCGAGTGACTGGAGGACTTGGTAGGGGATCTCGGGATGGGGTGGAAACTGGTTGCGGGGTTGTTGCCCTGCCACCTGTGGTGGGAAACTTGGTGGGGGTTGAGGGGGAGGATGCAGGGCAGTTTCTGTGGCAGCACCGGTCAGAGTGGGTAGTTGAGGAGGAAGAGAAGGAGGAGGTGCCGTGGGGATTTGGGGTCAGTAAGGTGGGGGTTCATCAGCTGTATCAAAGTCAGAGGAGGTGGTTTGATCTGGTTTGTTAGAGGGTGAGAACTTTAAGGGAAGTAGTAGGTGTTTAGGATTGGAGGGGAGACAGAGAGGGCTTGGTTCGGAGGTAGGAGAAAGCCTGGATGTATGGGATCTTTTTCTATTTGCCCGTGTGCTCACAGAAGTTGTATAAGTCGTGGAGAATTTTAGGATCTAAAGAGCCATTGGGAGGCCATTTAGACTGGTTATCCAAGGAATATTGTGGCCAGATCTCATTACAGTAGCAAATAAGCTTAAAAGGTTTGAGGTCTAGAGTGAGGTGGAGGGGTTTTAGATTATTAAGTAAGCACCGTAGCGGTGAATCTGTGGGAATGGAGAGGCTGGATCCCATGTTGAGAATGACACGGTCCACAAGTCGCTGAGGTGTCCCAGAGCGATTGAGAAGGTCATGGAGAAGACCAGACACAGTTAGGGGGTTGTCACCACCTCTAACCGAGTGGTCAAGGGTAAAACGCCGAGGAGGTTTGGTGCCTGGTACCAGGAGTTTAAAAGTAGATAAAGGGAGACTGAACCTCAGTGAATGAGGATTCTCACTATGGGGAGGCAGAGAAGGGTCGACTATGGGGATCAACTGTAGCCATGAAGGCTGTGGCTGGGGGTTGCCCTGCCCCAGAGGAAACCACAGGGGTGCTGGACGTTCAATGGTCACTTCCCAGGTTCCAAAGAGACATTTAAGTCAACTATGAAGGGGAGACTTACCATATTGAAGGCCGGTGTTGGGCGAGAAGACGAGCGACCGGGGAAGTGGATGGTGAGCCCATGGAGGAGGAATGGGCACTGAGGGTTCCCAAAGCAGCTCAGATTCCCGGAGGAAGAGCAAAGTCAATGGGAGAGCCTCATCCGAGTCACAGCACCAATGAAAGGGTATCTTGCCGCGACCCTTCTTACCCCAGCATGACTCAGGAGACAATGGGCCCGTGCAAGAGATTTTAATGGCTGAAAGAGAGAATGGCTACCTCTGAGCAGAGAGCAGCAACTCGTGGGTGAGGAAACGCGTTTTTAAGGAGTAGGGATAGGGTGTGTTCTGCTATGGGGACGTTGGTGATTGGATCTTAGGGGGTGGGGTGAAATGTTTAGAGATAAGGTGAGGCAAGTCCAGACATGATTTTCACTGGCCTATGTGCTTGGAACCATGGGGTAAATGGAGGATAAAATACTATATTCTTATAGTATTTAGTAACAGTTTTTTCTCTCGTACATTTTGCTTTTCTTGAATTTGATAGTCTCATTCATTGTTATTTCTATGAATTTATCATGAATTCAACTTCATACTCCCCAAATTTGGTTGCTCTCTTTTATGTTAGATACTTCAACTTCTGTTGATCCTTGGCCATCTGTTCATATTTAAAAGTAGGGGACTAAAATGATGATTGAACGCTCAGTGTGTGAGGCTTTGTGTTTGTGGGGTTCTCTGTAGGGTGATCTGGTTAAGGTGTTTTGCTGGAGAATCCTTAGGGTTGTTGGGGGAGAAGCGTTGTGTATTTTCCTCAGTTCTTATCCCTGCCACAACAAAGAATTGAAGGGCAGAGACACAGTAGTGTAGCAGAATAAAAGTTTTATTTAAAGTTACTTAGAAAGTGCAGGTGACCTCAGAGAGAGAGGAGTGCCCTGAAAGGTTGGGAGAAGTTAAGGTTTTGCACTCAGAAAGTGTGGGCAACCTCAGAGAGAGGAGTGCACTGAAAAGTTGGGGGTTCCCCCCTTTAAGGATTTTTCAGGAATGTGACAAAGAGCTCAAGGAGTGGACTTGTTAAGTGGTCTCAAGTATCTTTGATGAGACATTAAGTTTCTCATCAGTCCTCTAGGTAATTCTGCAAAATTAGCTTAACAAGAAATTTACTGCTTTGGTCCCCTCCCAGGATAGCAGCTTCCTGGTTTGGGAGCATATCAATCAAGACTGTCTGCTCTTCCTCCAAGGTGGGCAGAGTTATTTGTTTGCTAAAGAGTATGTTCAGATTTTTTCTTCTTAACTTCCTGGCTTTTTTCAAAATGCAATTTTGGCTTTAAGGTGGGATTTCCTTGCCTTTATTATACTGTTTATAGGTGGGCATTTTAGCAGGCTAGAGTAAATCTTACAATGGCACAGTGAAGACATGGGTGGTGCTCAGATACTTCTCTTTATTTGGGGAATGTTCAAACATTCAAGGCCAAGTTGTTCTTGACCTTTTGAGCTTTAACTGATTAACTCTAACTCTGAGTCTTTTCTGGTTTTCTAGTTTTAACTGGTTAACTGAGTCCTTTCTAGGGGGCTTTACTGACCTTGTTCTCTTTCCACCCGCTCATATCTTTTTTCCTGCCTAACAGGGTCAGTATCTTGAGATCTTTTTCAGCTTGCTGGTTAGATTCTTCAGGGAGGACCCTTCCAATCTGTTTGATTGTCGTTCTGGCAGACAAGAAGTGTTAGAAGACCAGAGCTCTCATTTGTTATTTAACTTTGTACTTGAGTCTCTTGTTTTTAGAATGGAGTCCTTATGCCATTTGTATCTGATGTCTCTAATCCAGAGACCTTCTATTTTATCCTTTCCAGGGAATAAATCCCTACCTAGTGTTCTGCCAGAGTGGGGAAGAGATCACATCAGTACCAAGCAGTATAGTGCATAGGGTAGATGATCTGAAGGTCTCATTATTTCTTCGGCAGACTTTCAGCCAGTTCTCCTGTTTTCTGTTCTAGTTGTACACAATTTTCAAAAGGTTTGCCAGTGAACTGAGCTTTGTGGGGCTCTGATGTAAATCAGTACCACTTGTCCACCTGCTTTCTAGCTTCTAATACATTATCTCATCTTCTATGCTTTTTCTCCTTGTGGATTTATACCTTTAAATTATTTGATGTTATTTTAATTTTAATTTTGGGGAGAGAGAATGCTTTAGTCTTTCATTTTTAAGCAGTTCTATGTATTCCCGTATCTATAATTTTTCTTTTTGTAATATGTATTACATTTGCAATAAGTAAAATATATTATTTAAAAAGGTAAAAAGGAAAGAACTGAATCTTTTTCAAAACTATCCAGCTTGTGAAATGTCCAGACAGCCTTTAAAAACCAGTCTTGAATAACATGGTGGTTTCCCAGTGGCTAGTGGCTAGTTTCTAGTCATATTGCTTTGCATTTCTATCTAGCTTTTGAAAACATCTTCTGCTAGACTGTAAGTGTCTTTAGGGCAAGGACCATATCACATTCCCTGTGTTTTTTAAAAAAATAAGTTATCAGAAATACAAAAAATATTGAGAATATACTAAATAACAACTATATTTATTTATGATCTCATTTTATAGGTTGAAGAATGCCTCATCTGATGTAAAACAAGTGCTTAAAAATGAAATAGACTTGGATATTGCTGCTGATCTCAGAAAGAAACTCCATTGTGCTAAGAAAGAAAAATTAGAGATAACAGCTAAGCACAATACAGAGGTAGACTTTATTTTCCTCTCAAATAATGTTAAAGTAGAATTTGATTATTTTAGATTAATTTTCTATTACAAACTCCATGTTTAACATTTACCCATTTAGCACCATAACGTTCTTGTACTTAGGGAATTACAATAAAAAACATGTTTTTTTTTAATATACTGGAATTGTATAGGATTGTTAAAAGTAGAAATTCAGTGAATTATTATGTATATTTGTATGTTCTCTTAAATTTATTTTAATTAATGGGTCAAACTTGATCAGAAATATTGGTTGGTGAGTATGTGTTTGGTGACTAAAGGATTCGTAAACTAGACATTTAAAAAATTTCAATGTAGGTTCCTAATAGTCTTGATCATGGAACAATCTTTCTTAAGTAGATTTGAGTATGGAATTTTTAATTATAGTATAATTCACAAATTATCTTAGTTTCTTTTTGTTTTATTGTATCTTTTACTTTATTACTATGTATATATGTATTTAAATGTTTCATATGTATATATATTCCAAGAACAGTAGTTTATCTTTCCTTCTCAGATAATTCATGAATCATGTTTATGTCTCTTCTGTTGTGTTTTTTCTCTGTTTTCTTCTTTTTTTCTATTTAAAGCTCATCTTAGGCAGCCTGGTATAGTAGAAACAATATTGAATTGCAGAGACCTGAACTCATTGTTGGCCCTTCCATTTGTAAGATATGTGGCCTTGGGCAGGTTATTTATCCTATACATTATTGGTTTCTCATTGTGAAATGCTGTCCTAAAGGGTTGTTGTGATAATTAAGTGAAATAAAATTTGTGAGGTTCCTGTCACTGTAACAGTAGCTGAAATTTATTGACAGTTAAACAGTGTGTTTTCCTTCCCTTTTTGCGAAATGCTGATGCTGGTCTGTCTGGAAACCTTTTAAAGTCTCCCTAAGTGAAACTGATTACTCTTTGCTTCACTGTCCCATAAAATGTTGTTATGTTGCAGAGATGAAACATTTATTTCACGTGGACCTGTTTTTCTTTAGTCTATAAGCTTCCTGAGAGCTGAGCAGTGACTATGCTTAGTGTCTGCCTGTCTCACTGCTTACTGGCACATAGTAGGTCTTCAGTGGCTGTGTGATTTATTTCAGGATATTTAAGGAGAAGTGGTTTTTCATTAAAATAATGAATGAGTCTTGACTATTTTATTTGTATTTTTAGTGGCAAATGATGTAATTTGAAAGAGGTAATTGAAGTAATTGCTTTTCTTTACATTGTAATATGTACTGAATATAAACTAGTATTTATTAAATGTATGCATATTGTTCATAATCTCCAAAATGTATTTTTAAAACCAAATATGAATTTTACATGAGAATATTAGTGTCATGATAATCATTAATCTATTAAATATATTCCTTCACATATATTTTCAGTTGTCATCAGATTTCTCTTAGCAGTTGTCATCAGATATCTCTTTTTTATTTGATCAAAATGTTTTGAAATATGTGTTCACATTAAAGAGAGAAATTATCTCAGGGAAGAAAGAGACTTTTCTCAAAACAGACAGTTATAATTGGTTCATCTCCAGGTTTATATTACAACTCATGCTTATTGTTTCAGGTATGATTTTACTCATATTGTGTAGTAATTTTTTTAGCCATGCAATCTCCAGATATGCCCATTATAAAGTAAGACAGAGAAGAATGAAACTATCTAAAAACTAAGGCCATATATTTGCCTTACCTGATACTCCTAATGCTGATACGCATAATGCTGGGTGATTGGCACAAAAAATCTTTAAAACTTAGGTGCTCATTAATGGATCAGTGGATAAATAAAATGTGATACACACACATATATGTGTATATATGCATATGCACACATGTACATAGCAATGGAATATTATTCAGCCATAAAAAAGAAGGAAATCCTTTCCCTCATTTGTGGAGTATTAACAATGAAGCAAAACTGAAGGAACAAAATAGCAGCAGACTCACAGACTCCAAGAAGGGACTAGCGGTTACCAAAAGGGAGGGATGGGGGAGGGTGGCTGCAGAGGGAGGGAGAAGGAGGTTGAGGGGTATTATGATTAGTTCACATGGTGTGGAGGGGTTGTCATGGGGAAGACAGTATAGCACAGAGAATGCAAGTAGTGACTCTGTGGCATCTTACTACACTGATGGACAGTGACTGCAATGGGGTATGGGGGGGACTCGATAATATGGGTGAATGTAGCAACCACATTGTTTTTCTTGTGAAACCTTCATAGGAATATATATCAATGATACCTTAATTAAAAAAAAAAGGAAATCTTGCCATTTGTGACAATGTGGATGGACCTTAAGGGCATTGCACTAGATGAAATAAGTCAGACAGAGAAAGACAAAAACCATATGATCTCACTTATATATGGAATTAAGAAAACAAAACCAAAAACCAAGCTTATAGATAAAAAGAATAAATTGGTGGTTGTCAGAGGTTGGGTGTAGAGGGGTCAAAATGGTTGAAGGAAGTGAAAAGGTAGAAATTTGCAGTTATAAAACAGTCATGGGGTTGTAATGTACAGCATGGTGACAGTAGTTAATACTATTTTACATATTTGAAAGTCGCTAAGAGAGTAGATCTTAAAGTTCTCATCACAAGAAAAAAAAATACAGCTATGTATAGTGACAGATCTTAACTATAATTATTGTGGTGATCATTTTGACAATATGTACAAATATCAAATGATTACATTGTTTACCTGAAACTAACATAATGTTATATGTCAATTATAACTCAGTAAATAAAATATCTTTAAAATGACTTAATTAGGAATTTTATTGTTATAGGTTCTTGGACAAGTTAATATTTTTGAGTCTCAATTTTCTTTGCTAGGTATAGACATAATAGATTACTGTTGGCAAGATTTGTTAGTAGGCAGAGTGTGTGGAGGGAGGAGTTGTTTGTAGACTCACAGCTTCCAGAGAGACTGAGTGGCACTGATGGGGATGATTGGGGTGGGACAACGCCACTGGGTTTTCATTGTTGCAGTGGTTCTTAGAATCATTTGAGTATAGTAATACCCGTGTGAAACAGGAAAAGATACTGTGTAGCTATTGAGATAGCTCATAGGTCCAGGCAGTGATGATAGAGGAAAAAAATCTTCTAGAGGAAAGAGGGTGGGAGAGGATAAAGAAGAGCAGTGTAACTTTTTTTTAGCCAAAAGGTACTGGAAACCTAGGACCAAGCAGTAGGCTTTTTAGGTTTCAGGACCTGAAGATGTTGTTTGGTTGATCCAGCCTGTCTTTTTTTTTAATTGATACGCAATCTTATGAAGGTTTCACATGAGCAACATTGTGGTTACAACATTCACCTATATTATCAGGTCCCCCCACACCCCACTGCAGTCACTGTCCATCAGTATAGTAAGAAGCTATAGAGTCAACTGCTTGTCTTCTCTGTGCTATACTGTCTTCTTCCCTGTGACCCCCCTACATTATGTATGCTAATCATAATGCCCCTTAATTCCCTTCTCCCTCCCTCCTCACCTACCATCCCCAACCCCTTCCCTTTGGTAACCCCTAGTCCATTCTTGGAGTCTGTGAGTCTGCTGCTGTTTTGTTCCTTCAGTTTTACTTTGTTATTATACTCCACAAATGAGTGAAATTATTTGGTACTTGTCTTTCTCTGCCTGGCTTATTTCAGTGAGCATAATACCCTCTTGCAAATGGTAGGATTTGTTTGTTTTTTTATTTCATTGTGTATATGTACCACATCTTTATCCATTCATTTACTGATAGACATTAGGTTGCTATCTTCTAGCCCGTCTTCTTGGGGTTCTTAAGCTGGCATCCTTGAAATAGAGAAATCAAGGAATCTTTGTACTTGGATAGGGAAAAATTATATTTTTATACTTATTAACCTCTAACTTACATTAAGCATTTCTTTCAGTTCTGAAAGGCTTGACCCAGTTAGTCCTCTTTTTAACAACAAGCGTGAGTAGTCTTAGCAATACTTTTGTATTGACTTTATCATCAATAAAAATAATAAATATATATCACAATTCAGTTATTCCAAATATTTAAAAATATTGTTTATATTTGTCATTACTTTGAAAATACAGTAGTTAATGACCTGCAAGTAGACCTGGTTATTTAATGCTATAAAAGTACAGAGATAATCACATCAGAAGTTTGTTTTTGTGTTATGTATTTGTTTTCATACTTTGATTCCCTTTCTTATCCTGTATATTAAAAAAAAATGCACTTACTTACATTATTCTGAGAAGGCTTTGCCAGATTGCTGAATAGGATCATGGAGTAAAAATGTTGGAAAACCTTTCTTTCAGAGGCTGAGACATGCTGTAGAGAACATAAAGGAAGATGACACGGAAAAGAGGTTCTAAGATAGCTGGTTGGGCATAAAGACTGATGAAAAGGCAGACATGTTTTAAAAAGGAGGGAGATGCCATTCTGATGCTCTTGTGTGTTTCAGTGTATGTTGAACCTTAAGTGAGAAAACAGCCTCTGAGCAGAGCATATATGTCTGTCAGCTATGTGGGTAGCTCTGGAAATCAAATAAAGTCCAGTCAGGCAAAAAGAGGGACATTAATAGAGGGAATTGCGTGTACAGGTGATGGAAGACCTAGGAATCCAAACAAGGAATGATGAGTCCTGGAGATTAGTAACAGCAGGAAGTAACCACCACCTGTAGACCAGAGCGTGAGTGGGAGGTGGTGGGGACCAGAGTCCAGAAGCTGGGGCTGTCTGGTGGGAGGTAGACACTGTTAAGCCAGCGCTGGGATGTTTGAATGGCGGGGATGGGAGCTGGAACCTCCAAAGAGATGCATCTACTGCCAGAGCTGCTGCCGGAAGTAGAGCCTTTTGGCAATGGAGGATGGGAATTTTAGTTCCTATGATACAGTAGAGTAGAGCAAAAGGAGGGGTTGGGAATGAAGCAAACAGTCAATGATTGGCCGTCCCACCTTTTGCTCTTCAGCGTTCATATCATTCTTCTAGCATGTGTAATTCCCATACAATAGTATTGTTCCCGTATAGCATTGCAGGTTGCAGCCCAGGTACGATATATATAAAGGTGCTCTTGCTCTCTCCAGAATGGGCGGCACAAAGGCTCATTAGTCAGTGCATCCGTCTCACAGATGGTACATGTTCGCACTGTCAGATCCTTATAATTTGGTACCTCATGAATTTAATTGAAAAGTTAAACATTACCAACATTCTTTGTAATGCCAGAAGAGAGGAACAGAGGAACAGAGAAAAGAATCACTAACATACACGTACAACATTTATCCAGAGCTGTCGCATTTCTTATTGCTAGAACTGATCCTAAGGTTATAAGTTAATATTTATCACTTCTTCCACAACTGGTTACATGTTTTTTTTTACCCTCTGCCAGCATTTCCCTTGGTGGAGTGACCAAACCTTCATTCTTGAAAAGTCTGGTTCTTTAATGGTGCTGCCTCTGTTGAATCTCTGTAGAGATGGAAGTACTAAGCGTCGCATCAGTGAATCCTGAGACTTCCGTGCTTTTCCCCGCCTCACTGCCCTCTTGGTGATCAGGACCAGTCTCCCTTGCCGATATAGTAACTCCTTTCTTTGCCTTTTGCTTCTTTGGCATAAAAAGCCCAAAACTAGCCTAGGAGTACTCTTGGCTTCCAATTTGATGGGTTTTTTTTTTGACATTATTTTATTGGGATAAAATGTATAACCTTTGCCATTTTAATTATTTTTAAGTGTATGATTCAGTGACTTTAGTTATATTTGTACTGTTGTTCAACCATCACCAGTATCTACTTTCAAAAATTTTAAATCCCAAACAGAAATGTGTACCCATTAAACAATAACTCCTCAGCTCTGCCTCCCCCCAGCCCCTGGTAACCTCTAATCTACTTTCTGTTTTTGTGAATTTGTATATTTTAGATGGATACCTCATGTAAGTGGTGCCATATGATATTTGTTCTTTTGTCTGGCTTATTTTACTTGGCATAATATTTTCAAGGTTCATCCATGTCGTAGCATGTATCACAATGAATCAGTGACCTTGTGGAAGTATTCGGCCTTTGGGAATTAAGATCTCTTTAAAAGATCAAAGCCCAACGTTTCAAAGAGGGAAAAACTCAGTGAGTTATTAAAGGCTAGGTTATTAGAGGCCGCTCCCACTTTCACCCTTTATTTCCTAGATCTGTGTAGGGGAGACACAACATAGTACATATTAGTCTCCAGTTCAAAGCTCCTACCTTGCTCATTGGAAAGGGCTGTGGGAAGAGTTACAGTATATTCTTGTGGCAGTGCTGCCTCGAGGAGCTTTAGTAAAGGTGCCTGGAAACTGATGGAAAGGTATGAGTCCATATTTTGGAGGCTCAAGTCATGATTCTGCTCAGTAGGCTTAAAGTTTTTTGTTTTTTCTTTGTTTAGATCAAATAATGCTTCAGAAGAGCTTCTCCGATATGGTGACCACTAGTCACATGTCTTTTGAGCTTGAAATGTGACTAGTCTGAATTAGATGTTCTATAAATGTTAAATGCTGGATTTTATAAACTTAGTGCAAAAAAGAATATAAAACATCTCACTAATAATTTTTCATAGTGATTACATGTTGAAATAGAGATAATCTTGGATATTATTCAGTTAGATAAAATATATTAAAATTAATTTCACATGTTTACTTTAACTTTTTAAAATATTCCTACTAGAAAATTTAAAATTACACATGAGACTTGTATTATATATCTATTGGCCACTGCTGCTTTAGAAGGCTGCTCATCTTTTTAATTCCTGTGTACACCCTGATCAATTAGATATCCCTGCAATTACCTGGAGGCCAAATGTTATAATTGCTACTGTACTCCTGCTACCCATTATAGTAACTGCTCACCTTGCCATCACTTGGCTTGCTACTCTGGAATTCATATTTTGATTGAAATGGGGGAGTCCATCTCAATTGTGACATGTCCCACCATTATCTCCACCCTCTACTATTATCTCTGGCATATAGATGTTAGCCACCAGAGCTTTCCAAGCTTGTGCTGTCTTCTCCAATGTATTTTATAGCATTTTAATTAGGAAAAGAATATCCTTTGGGTTCTCAAAGAGGATGCATTTGGGGGAAAGGGAGGTTTATAAAACCACTTCCACATCCTTAAAGTCTCTATTTATGTCAGGAAAGTACTGGCATTTTGACCTTATTAAGTGATTGTAGGATGATGTTGAATGCAACTTAACTCATTACTCATCCAAGCAAGCTGTTAGAGCTACCTGATTAAATCCAAACCAGTCCTAAATATGCTCTGCAGGTTCCTACTAATACAAGATTAGGAAGGTCTTGCATTTCTTTTGCTGTATGTTATTTTCTCCTGGAGCAGGCGGTGCATTTCTTCTCCTGTGGCATACTGAGATCTGAGTTTATGAAGACAATGTGTGGTGAAGGTGGGTCTTGCAAATCTTCTTGTAAGACATTGCTTCAGGGGTGGCTATTACTAAGTCTTTTATTAATGAAAGGGTATCTCACCATGACCCTCCCTTCCCCGAAATAACTCAGGGAGGCACAATGGCTGAAAAAGAAAATGGCTGTCTCTGAGTAGAGAGCAGCAGCTTGCGGGTGAGGAAGGGCGTTTTTTGAGGAGGTGGGGTTTGGTGCGTCTTGCAACGGGGTTGTTGGGGATTGGGTCTTAAGTGGGTGGTGTGGTCGTCTGATTTCAGGGAAATTTGGAGGCGGTGGAAAAACGAAACTGTAAGTCTTGAGCAAAATGGTGGCTCTTGAACTTAAGATGTCGGGCATCTTAGCACGCCAGATTTTGCCTTCATTCCCATCTTTTTCTTTTCTTAATAGGGGCCTCTGGGGAACTGGGCATAGAGTCTCATTGTCTAGCTATTTCCTGCTGGAAAGGGGCACAGATTCTGGGGTCGGAGAGGCTGTTTTTATAGAGTTGGGGAAGGGCGGGCATCTGAGATGATTCGTGACGTCATCACAGCTGGTTGCGTTATTCTTCATGAGAAGGCTCTGATAGTCCTGGAGGAGGAACTGGTTGACAGTGTGGTTAGAAGTTTTTGAAATTTGATTTTGAATGAATTTTTGGAATAGGTTAATGAAGCAGGGAAGGAAAAGGAGAATAATAATAAAGGTAATAGGGGCTAAGAGGGGCAGAAGCCAATTGGAGGGGTAAGGGAATGATTGTTAGGGGAGTTTTCTAGAAGATTGGAGGCTTGTTCACGGAGGTGTTTTGCACCATCTTGGACGAGACCGGATTTGTTGGTGTAGAAGCAGCATTGTTCTTGGAGTAGGGCACATATGCCGCCTTGTGCAGCTGCAAGGAGGTCTAGACCTCTGCGGTTCTGGAGAGCAACTGAGGCTAGAGAGTCTACTTGATCTTGTAGGTGCTCTAATTGGTTAGAGACGTCTTTTACCTCTTTTGCGACTTCCCTTGATAGTTTAGCGAATTCTGAAAGGGATATTCCTAGAGCTCCAATCCCTGTTCCGGTACCCGGGATTATTCCTATGGTAGCAATTAGGGGGAAATAATTGCACGGCATGGTGCGCTCTGATGTGGGTTATAGGGGAGACAGGAATGGGTAGGTCAGGTGTGGCTAAGGAAAGGGTGTGAGTAAGGAGACTTAAAGTACAAGTCCCAGTCCAGTTGGTTGGCAAGCAAACATATGCTTTGTCTCCACATACCCAAAAGATGCCTGTTTCCAAGGATAGACATCCTATGAGGTCAAAGTGGGGTAAGAGGAGGAGATCTGGGGGTGACTTGGGAAGTAAATATTGGACTGCCTTGAATTTATGCCATATTTGAAAAGAGGAGCTTAATGCTGCAACTGTTAGAGGGGATAGAGGTGAGGTTGGTTGTACCTCAGCTGGACTTTCTTGGCTGAGAGCTGCATATTTTTGGTTTAAGAAGATTGTACCTTCGGGTATGTCGAGTCGTTTGCATTCTTGGTTTCCCCCATGGGCTAGGGGAGTGTCCTTTAGGGGGTCTTTTCCCCTGTCTTGGCAGAATTGGGATGTGGTGGTGTTTAAACTGCCTTGGAAGGAGTGATACCCAGGGACTCTTAAGAGAGCTCTCAGATGGTTAGTATTGCGGTGGTTTGATGGTGGAAGGAGTTGGAGGGTGTGTTTGTGGAGGGAAGGGTTTAAGGAACCTACTGGGATATAATGGTTTTGTTGTGCTTGAGAAATGCACAAGGGGGCAGGATAGGTCATATGAAGTTTACTTTGGGATAGGCCAATAATGGCTTGTTGGGGAAGTTGGTGGGATTTCAAGGTTTGTCTAATGCCTTTTAGTGCTCCCGATAATCTGATGTCAGATCCCTCAGCTAGGGCTGTGCCTCTGGGGTTAGCTGTCTCGGTGAAGTGAAGTTCTGCTGAGGCATTGATCCAGGCAGTTAAGGGAGCAGGGGTTGCTGAGTCTGCTCACTGAGAAAGATGAAGACGGACCCAGCAAGGGGGTTGGAGAGTTCCATTGAAGGTTTGGATGATTTGGGCTGTGTGAGAGATTGATTGAGGTATGTGGGAAGGGTTTGAGCCATAGGGTTAGAGGTTGAGTGAGTGAGTATTACTAAGAGAATAAGGCTTGGAGTAAGAGAATGCATGAAGGAAAGGTAGTAATTTTGTTTGGGGAGAAGTCTGAAAGGGTTCCCTGCAGCCATAAATCTTGAATTATTGTATGAAAGGGGGTAGAGGGTGAGTATTGGAGAAGTTCTTCTAATAAGATAGCTAGGAAATGGGCAAAGTTATGCAAGTTTGGGCTCATAGGAAATGAGTAAAACTATGTAGGTGTTGTACTTATCCTTTTTTATTTTTGGGGTGTGGTGTTCAGGGATGGCCAGAAGAGATGCAGGCTATGAAAACCGGATTCAGAGAGGTCCTGTTTGGGGTGTAGAGGGGGTTACTGGAGGATTTGTAGTCTGTGAAGTTGAAGGTGTAAGTGGTCCCATTGGGGTGGAGGAGTAGGAATCTGTGGGAGATTCAGAGGAAGGGGGAGAGGATGAGATAGAGGGTTTTATATGGGAGTTGTGGATACAGGGAGGAAATTTTGTAAGTTTGCCTGCAGTAGGAGTGGATAGGAACACTTGATAGGGTCCCTGCCATTTGGGAGTTAGGGGTGATGGCACCTGGTTAGGAGAAGAGAGGACTGAATCTCCAGGTTGATAAAAAGTAGGAGAGGGAGAGTCGTCAGGTTTTGGTATGTAGAGGTTAGTATGGGACCATAGTAGAGAGCGGATGTGTTGGAGTAGTGGAGGTATAAGATGAGAAGGAAGAGTGGGGGGTTCAGAGTTAAGACCTGGTGGAAGTGTAGGGCAGCCGTACATGAGCTTGAAAGGAGAAAGTGAGGTGGGTTTTTTGGGTGGAGCCCAGAGTCGGAGCAGGGATAAAGGGAGAGGCTTTGTCCAGTCGAGATGGAGTTCCATGGATAGTTTGGTAAGGATGGATTTAAGAGTTCAGTTGGTTCTCTCCACCTTACTGGAGGATTGTGGGGGTATGGGATATAGAAATGCCAGGGGATGTTAAGAGCTTTAGTGGTTGTCTGGGAAACTTGGGAGATAAATTCAGGGCCGTTGTCTGATTGTAAGGAAGTAGGTACTCCAAAATGGGGGATGATCTCTGATAACAAAATGGTGGAAACTGTCTGAGCTCGTTTCTTAGTTGTAGGGAAAGCTTCAACCCAACCTGAAAATGTGTCTACCAGTACTAGAAGGTATCGGTAGTGTTTTACTGAGGGCATATGGCTGAAGTCAAGCTGCCAGTTGGTCCCAGGAATGAGTCCCCGTGCTTGATGAGTGGGTAAGGAGGGAGGTCGAGAAGGTGAATTAGGATTGACCTTTTGGCAGATCTCGCATGAGGTGGTGTTTTCAGAAAGGTAATGTCTGAAGGGGTGAGAGGTAGGTGGGTCTTAAAGTGTTGTAAAGATTGGAGATTAAGATGAAATAGGTTATGTAGATAGGAGAGTATGGCCTTAGTAGAAGGTGATTTGGAGTCTATGGGAGAAGGGTTATTAGACGTGGAAGTGAGTGTACCCATCATAGAAGTCATTGCTGCCCGTTTGGGTGCTTTGTCCATTCTGTTATTTCCCTGAGTGATGGAAAATTGATCTGATTGATGAGAGTGGCAGTGTACGAGGCCTAAGACAGTTGGTAGGTATGAGGCCTCTATTGGTTGTATGATGTAGTTAGCATTGGTAATGGAGCTGCCCTTGGTATTGAGGAGTCCCCTTTCTTTCCAGATTGCTGCATGGGAGAGTAAGATGTGATAGGCATACTTGAAATAAGTGTAGATGGTAAGTGAGGATCCCTGTGCTAAGGTGAAAGCACAGGTGAGGGCAATTAATTCTGCCTGCTGGTTTGTGATGTTAGGGGGAAGGAGCTTTGCTTTGATGGTTTGGTCAAAGGAGACAATGGCATATCCGGCTCAACGGACGCCCTCATGGATAAAAGAACTGCTGTCAGTGAACCAAGTATGTGTGGCTTGAGGGAGAGCCCCCTCTTGAATATGAGAAGGACAGGGTAGTAACTCATCTAGGATTTGTAGGCAGCTGTGAGAGTTAGAGGAAGATTTTATTTCTTCTCGTGATTTGATAGGGAATGGGAGAAGGGTAGAAGGATTGAGGGGAGGGCAGACTTCAAGTTTGATGGAAGTATCCTCCATCAGAGTGACTTGAAGTGACAGAATTCTACAAGGGGGAAAAGTTTGTAAGCCTTTGTAGGTGAGAAGTTCAGAAAGATGGTGAGGGGAAAGAACAGTGGTGGGTGATCCAAAAGTGAGCTTCTTTGAATCTTGGATGAGGATGATGGCTGCAGCCAGAGTCTGCAGACAGGGAGCCCATCCCCGAATGGTGGGGTCCAGCCGTTTTGTAAAATAGGTGACGGGGGCAAAGGAGGGCCCTAACCTGTGGCCTAGGACTCCCAGAGCAAACCCTTGATTTTCTGAGATGAACAGGAAGAAGGGGCGTGTGAGATCAGGGAAATGGAGCGCAGGGGCTTGTAAAAGAGCTGCTTGAAGTTTATGAAAGGGCTTGGTTATGGGTGTTAGGAGAGGTTCCGACATGGATCCTTGGGATGCTGAATGGAGGGGAGCAAGCTAGGAGGGAGAAATTGGGAATCCATGAGTGGAGGAACCCAGTGAGTCCTAGAAAGGAGATGATTTCATTTTTTGTATGGGGAATGGGTATGTTTTGAATGAGTTTCTTTCTATCTAAAGTAATGGCTTTATGGCCGGGGGTAAGTAGAACTCCTAAGTAAGTCACTTCAGAGGTGGAAAGTTGGACTTTGGAAGGCGAGACCCAATACCCGTGTTTTGAGAGAAAGTTGAAAAGGAGAATAGTATTTTGCTGAGAGGTTTGTAAGGAGGGGCTGCATAAGAGAAGATCATTAACACATTGAAGAAGAGTAGAGCCTGAGAGAGTGAGGGATTTGAGGTCTTGTGCCAAGGCTTGTCCAAAGAGGTGGGGACTATCCCTGAAGCCTTGAGGAAGGACTGTCCAGGTTAACTGAGTAGAGGTTTGGGTGATGGGATCAGTCCATGTAAAGGCAAAAAGGTCTTGGGAGTTGGGATGGAGGGGGATTGTGAAGAATGCATCTTTCAGGTCGAGGACGGAGAAGTGAGTAGAAGAGGCAGGGATAGTGGATAATAAAGATTAGGGGTTAGGGACTACTGGATGGATTGGAATAACAGCTGCACTGATAATCCTTAAATCCTGAACTAGCCTATAAGAGCCATTAGGTTTTTTGACAGCCAGTATCGGGGTGTTATAAGGGGAATTGGCTGGTCTCAAAAGACCTTTTTGTAGGAGTTCCTGGATGATGGGTTGTAAACCCAATAGGCTTTTCAGAGGTAAGTGGTATTGAGATTGTGAGGGGAAGGAGGTAGGGTCTTTGAGTTTGATGGTCATGAGTGGGCAGGTGGCGATGGAGGAGGTAGAGGTATCCCAGACTACAGGGTTTACCTGGCAAGGGGGTAAAGGGAAAAGGCGAGGAAGGTGGGTCTGGAATGGTTTGGAGAGCAAGTAGAAAAGGGATCGAAGATGAGTCGGGGTTGAGGCATGGGCCAAAGGTAAAGGAGATAAAAGCCCCTAGCTTGGATAAAAGGTCCCTTCCCCTAAGGGGAACCGGACAACAAGGAATCATTAAAAAGGAATGAGAGATTGTAATGCCCTTAAAGAGGCAGTGAAGCATGGGAGTTTGTAAAGGTTGATAGGGTATGCCCTCTACACTGACTACAGAGGACTGTGAAATGGAGGTGGCCCCCCAGAACTCCTTCAGAACTGAGTAAGTAGCTCCAGTGTCTAATAGGAAGGAGATGGGCTTGCCCGCTACCACAATGACCACCCTGGGCTCCCGCAAACTGGTATTAGTAGCCGGGTGTGGGAGTCCCGGGCCCCCTCAGTCATCACTGGCCAGGCCCAGAAGGTCTATAGGTGGGTTGTTGGAGCAGGATGGCCTGGCACCTCTTGGTGTGCGAGGACAGTCAACAGCCCAGTGTCCCTCCTGATGGCATTTAGGACATGGACCCAGGGAGTTCCGGGGATTTGGGCAAGCTCTGGCCCAATGTCCCGACAGGCCACATTTAAAACATGGACCAGGAGGCCCTCCTGCTTGTTTCTTGGGAAGCGGGGTTACCCAGGTACTGGTGGTTGAGGTAGGCTGAAAGGCCTTAGCCATCATTTGGTATTTTTGTTTACGGGTTTTTTCATCTCTTCCATTGTACACTTTGAAGGCTACTGCCAGGACTTCTGCCTGGGGGGTCAAGGGCCTCATCTCCAGGCGTTTAAGTTTAGCCTTTATGTCAGGGAAGCTTTGTGGGAAAAAGTAAGTCATATGTAGTTGTCTCCCGTCTGGGGTTTCAGGGTCTAAATTGGTATATTGTAGAAGGGTTTTAGTAAGATGGTCTAGGAATATGGAGGGGTTTTCATTTTTATCTTGGATAATTTCTTGGAGTTTCTCATAATTGATAGCTTTATTGGCTAACTTCTTGAGACCCGCCATGAGACAAGTGATAAATTGATCTTGGCTAATGAGTCCTCCAGGGGTGTTGTAATCCCAATTGGGGTCTCGATCGGGAACTGCCTCAGTACCGATAGGGTGAGCAGGTGTGGTTTGGTGGACTTCATCGGCATAAGTTTTAGCCTGTTCCCTGACTCACCTGCGCTCCTTGGGTAGAAGGGTATTGGAGAGGATCATGTGTACCTCATGAAAGGTTAGATCATATGATTGGGTCAGGTACTGGAACTCCTTTATATAAGTGGCTGGGTTGGAGATGAAGGAGCCCAATCTCTTTTCTATTTGAGACAGGTCAGAGAAGGAGAAAGGGACATGGACCCGAACAATGCCTTCTGTGCCTGCTACCTCTCATAGTGGGGCTATGACTTGGGTATGAGAGTGAGTAACTGGGGGACTTGGTAGGGGATCTCTGGATGTAAGGGGAACTGGTTATGGTTGAGGAGGTGGCGTTGCTGCACCGCTGCCGATGGGAGTTTGTGGTGGGAGACCTTGGGGGGGTTGAGGAGGAGGAGGCTGTGCAGGTTCCATGGTGGCACTGGGTGGACCGGGGGGTTGAGGAGGAGGAGGGGAGGTGCTGTAGGGATTTGGGGTCGGTAGGGTGGGGGCTTGTCAATGGGGTCAAAGTCAGAGGATGTAGTGGGATCTGGTTTGTTGGAGGGTGAGGACTTTAGGGCGAGTAGTAAGTGTTTAGGGTTGCAAGGGAGACAGAGAGAGAGGGCTTGGTTCGGAGGTAGGAGAAAGCCTGGACATAAGGAATCTCCACTTGTCCATACGCTCACAGAGGTTATATAAATCTCAGAGAATGTTAGGATCTAAAGAGCCATTCGGTGGCCACATGGACTGATTATGTAGGGAATATTGTGGCCAGGCCTCATTACAGTAATGAATAAGTTTAAAAGGTTTGAGGTTGGGAGTAAGGTGGAGGGGTTTGAGATTATTGAGTAAACATCCCAATGGCGAGTCCATGGGGACAGAAGGGCCAGTTCCCATGGTGAGAATAAGACCGTTCACAGATGACAAAGGCATCCCAGAGCGATAAGGAAAGGTTGAGGAGAAGACTGAACATGGCTAGGGGGTCGTCACCACCTCTAACCATGCGATTGAGGCGAAAAACGCCGAGGAGGCTCAGTACCTTGTACCAGGAGTTTATGAGTAGATAAAGGGAGACCGGATCTCGGTGAATGAAGATTCTCACCATGGGGAGGCAGAGAAGGGTCGACTATGGGGATCAACCGTGACCATGAAGGCCGTGGCTGGGGGTTCCCCTGCCCCAGAGGAGACCATAGGGGTGCCAGACATTCAACAGTCACTTCCCAGGTTCCACAGGGGCATTTAAATAGACCCCAAAGGGAAACTTACCAAATTGGAGGCCGGGCGGGAGATGGAGCGACCAGGGAGATGGAAGGTGGGTTCGTGGAGGAGGATCGGGGAGTGAGAGCTCCCAAGGCAGCTCAAATTCCCGGAGGAAGAGCAAGGTCAATGGGAGAGCCTCGATCCAAGTCACGGCACCATTGAAAGGGTGTCTCACCACGACCCTCCCTTCCTCAAAATAACTCAGGGAGGCACGAACCCACACAATGGCTGAAAAATAAAATGGCTGTCTCTAAGTAGAGAGCAGCAGCTTGTGGGTGAGGAAGGGCGTTTTTGAGGAGGTTGGATTGGGGGTATCTTGCCATGGGGACGTTGGTGATTGGGTCTTAAGGAGGTGATGTGGTCATCTGATTTCAGGGAAATTTGGAGGTGGCGGGAAAACGAAACTGTAAGTCTTGAACAAAATGATGGCTCTTGATCTTAAGATGTCGGGCATCTTAGCACACCAGAATTTGCCTTCAATTAACAGAAGGGGAATTACCTCAGACAGGAGGTGAAGCTGCTTTTGTTGGTAAGAGATGTTTAGGAGGGCTTGGGGAATTTACAGTTTGGAAGTTTGTCTAATTCCAAATCCTCATTCCATCTCCTTCCTTCTTACTTAATGCCCAAGTGATACATATCATCTTAGCATTAGAAACTTGGTGAGGCTGTTCATTCAACTTGTTTTGTAATTATGCAGTCCCCATAAGAAATAAGAGACTCTTAAAGTCAACACAGAAACTCTCTGGTTTTCTGTCTGTCTTGAGCTGAGATCCTAAGGCCCTAAGATTATCACTTGGTTTTTATAAATTCTCTAGCATAGTCAGACTTCGCCTTCCTACCCCACGGGTCTTGTGTAAATGGTGCTTCCATAATGGTCAAGTGCAGTTGCAACTTAATTTCCAAAATCTTGTCCTCAGCTTACACTATTCTAAACAACTACACGTGATAATTTAAACAATTGTGATCTAGGTCTTTCACTCTTAAGTCTTTCAACAAAGGGGCATTAGTAGAGAGAATTGATTTCAGAGGTACTAGAAGAGCTGAAAAGACAAATAGGGGATGTTACGGCAACCCAGAGGGTCACAACATTAGAAAGCTACTTCCACTCCTAAGGTTGACAAAAGCCACAACTGTTTTAGAGAGAGCAAGGCTCATGGAGGGAGGGACTGTCCAGAAGGATTTTCAGCCACAGGGAAGACAGAGATGCTGCCTTGAGTTAGGTCCAGAGTGGGAGAAATACCCTGGCTTCTCTTCTCTTGCCCTCAAGTATACCACAAGTGCCTTCTTTTGGCCAAACTTTTAACTACTGAGAAGCCAGTTGTCAAGGCACCTGGGAAATACAGTTCCTACAATCCAGAGCAGAGCTGGAGCAGGATAGGGAGCAGACCTGAGGGTAAACAGGTAAATGACCCACACAGTTGGGAATGACCACGTGGTAACAAGTTTATTCTCATAGGGAAGAGAGAGTGGGCTGGAAGAGATGGAGTGACTCTGAAACAAACAAAACTATCTTGAATATGTAACTAAAGTTCTATGATTTTTTTCTTTATTAAAACATATTTGTAAATTCTTACTTTCTAAGTATAAGTGTTTTGAAGACATTTACTTTGCTAAAATTTTTAAAAATGGAAATCATTATTTTCTTTGTATTTGAAAAAGAGTATAACTCTGCACTCTACATATTAACAGCTACTTATGGTAATTTCTGATGTTGCTCTTCAGAAATTGTTTTGTCTTTTCTCATTTGCTATTTGGACCATCAATTTCTAGCCTGGTATAGTAGCTCAGTGCTCTCTTACATGATATCTTTCTAGCATTTTCTTTCATCCACCATCTCTTCCTCTCCTACCAGTGATAAATAATTTTGTTCTTCTATCATAACAACTTTACTGTTTTATAAAACTTACCCTGTATGTTTTTCTATAGCACTTTATTACTTATGTCAGGAGCTCTATAATGTTTGTTTTGATATCTTTCACTGTACTTGACACATAGCAAGTGTTTAATATTATTAAATGAACCATTGATTAGATCATAGAATTTTAGAGTGGGAATGAATGAACTTTAGAAATCATCGAGTTCTCACAGAATATTAGATAAATTAAATCTAGTTAATAGATATCTAGTTATCTAGATATCAGGTAAATTAGATATTAGTTCATTAAAATCCCTGCAAAATTGTCACCTTTATTATGTTATGCTTTATCAGTAATGTAATAATCAAGATAAATAATAGACAATATTTACTAAACTATACTTTGATGCAATTTGCTTTTTGATTTCATTTAGGGAATAATAGGGGAGGAGAGAATGAATTTTTAAGTGCCGACTGTGTGTTATGCATTTTTTTCATTTCTTATGTTTGACTATTTCTGATTAAAATTTGTAACTTTATTTTTATCAGCAGTTCATATAAGAATTTTTTCCCATCTTTTTCTCATGTAAGAATTTTTTGTTTTCATCTTATTTCTCTAAAATGAGAAAATTGATGAGTATTGTTTGGTGATTAATCCTAGTGCTTCCTTCCCAGTAGTTTAGGAAGCATAAACTTATGAATTCTTATCTTATAAATATTATAAAAGCAGATATGTTGAAGAAATTGAAATGTTTGGGTTCATGATCTCATAATCTTAGAGACATATTTTAATATTGCTTCATGATATCAGAAATCTGTTTTTAGCTGGCAAGCTGTGAGGGCCAGATTGCCAAGCTACGATCTGAAGTTGAAAAAGGAGAGGCCTTGCGACAACGTCTCGAGTATGACCTGGTTGTTGCCAGAAAGGATGCTGGTCTCGGAAGACGGGCTGCTGAAGAAAGGTTAGCAGAGGCACATAGGATCCAAAAAGAACTCTGTGGTAAGACTCTTTCCATTTTTTCCCATGTTTATGGTTGTAACCTCCTTGTACGTCATTGCTCACTGTTGTGTATACATTCCATATGGGGTCAGAGGTGGGGTTTTGATTCTTTGGTCTTTAACAGACACACTTTGTTGAGTGTATGTAAAGTTTTCTTTATGGGAACATTCATCTACTTTACACTAACTTTTTTAATGTTGTGCATGTATGGAAAAGGGGTTCAGAATTCTTTTAATTACTTTTTAGAGTACTTGTTCCATGAATAACTGGCAGAACCATGTAGGGGTTAAAAAAAATTCACAGGCCTCTTATTACATGTGGTCTGAATGAGAATCTCCAGCTTGAGAGAATCTGTATGTTGAAGAAGCACTGCAGGTGATTCTGCTGAGTCACTAGATTTAGGAACCACAAGGTAGAGTGTGTGCCTAGAAAAGAAGAGTCAGTGGGCTCAATCCCCAAAACCTATTCCTGTACAGCATATGGACATTTAAAAATCTTTCTAAGTATCGTATGTATAAAGAAATATGCCCAGATAAGTGCAAAACTCATAACAAGCACCCAGATCATGGAATGGAAAATTCCATTCCAGGAGTCCTTCAACATGGATAACTACTATCCTGCTTTTTAATACAAGAGTTAATTTTGTCTTTTTCTTGTACTTTACATAAATGGAATCACATAGTATATATACTCTTTTGTATCTGTTTTCTTTCCTTCAACATGGTGTTTGTGAGTTTATCCATATTGTTGTATAAACTTTGTGTTGACATTTACTATTTTTTTTTTAATATAATTTATTTTATTATCATTAATTTACAATTACATGTGCAATATTACGATTATTAAACTACCCCTTCATCAGGTCCACCCCACCAAACCCATTACAGTCACTGTCCATCAGCGTAGTGAGATGCTATAGAATCACTACTTGTCTTCTCTGAGTTGTACTGCCCTCCCCGTGCCCCCCCAACATTACATCTGCTAATCGTAATGCCCCTTTTTCCCTCTTATCCCTCCCTTCCCGCCCATTTTCCCCAGTCCCTTTCCCTTTGGTAACTATTAGTCCGTTCTTGGGTTCTGTGAGTCTGCTGCTGTTTTGTTCCTTCAGTATTTTTTCTTTGTTCTTATACTCCACATATGAGTGAAATCATTTGATACTTGTCTTTTTCGGCTTGGCTTATTTCACTGAGCATAATACCCTCTAGCTCCATCCATGTTGTTGCAAATGGTAGGATTTGTTTTCTTCTTATGGCTGAATAATATTCCATTGTGTATATGTACCACCTCTTCTTTATCCATTCATCTACTGATGGACACTTAGGTTGCTTCCATTTCTTGGCTATTGTAAATAGTGCTGCAATAAACATAGGGGTGCATCTGTCTTTTTCAAATTGGGCTGCTGCATTCTTAGGGTAAATTCCTAGGAGTGGAATTCCTGGGTCAAATGGTATTTCTATTTTGAGTTTTTTGAGGAACCTCCATACTGCTTTCCACAATGGTTGCACTAATTTGCATTCCCACCAGCAGTGTAGGAGGGTTCCCTTTTCTCCACATCCTCGCCAACATTTGTTGTTGTTTGTGTTTTGGATGTTGGCCATCCTCACTGGTGTGAGGTGATATCTCATTGTGGTTTTAATCTGCATTTCTCTGATGATTAGCGATGTGGAGCATCTTTTCATGTGCCTGTTGGCCATCTGATTTCTTCTTTGGAGAAGTGTCTATTCATGTCCTCTGCCCATTTCTTAATTGGATTATTTGCTTTCTGTTTGTTAAGGTGCATGAGTTCTTTATATATTTTGGATGTCAACCCTTTATCAGATACGTTTTTATGAATATATTCTCCCATACTGTAGGATGTCTTTTTGTTCTACTGATGGTGTCCTTTGCTGTACAGAAGTTTCAG
The DNA here is from genome assembly GCA_032199065.1 of Smutsia gigantea. NCBI lineage: Eukaryota > Metazoa > Chordata > Mammalia > Pholidota > Manidae > Smutsia > Smutsia gigantea. The sequence goes on along the minus strand of JAVSCE010022382.1, from coordinate 11,156 downwards.
CTTGATATAGTCCCACTTGTTCATTTTTGCTTTTGTTTCCCTTGCCCGGGGAGATATGTTCATGAAGAAGTTGCTCATGTTTATGTCCAAGAGATTTTTGCCTATGTTTTTTTCTAAGAGTTTTATGGTTTCATGACTTACATTCAAGTCTTTGATCCACCTTGAGTTTACCTTTGTGTATGGGGCTAGACAGTAGTCCAGTTTCATTCTCTTACATGTAGCTGTCCAGTTTTTCCAACAGACATTTACTATTATATTGAGTTTACATGACATATATATTGAGTGAATATTATATATACTATATATTATATACCACACTTATATTTATCCAGTTCTGTTAATGGACATTTGGGTTGTGTCCAGTTTTTGGTTATTAAGAATAATGTTGTTATGAACACTCTTATACACAGCAAGTTCTAATTAAGAGAACACTGAATGGGAATTCAGAAGATTGGGATTTAGGTCCTGGTTCTACCACTTACTGATATCTGAACCTAGGCTGTTTTAAGGATGAAATGAGAAAATGAAAGTGCTTTATTAACCACGTGGGGCTAAACAAATATTGTTATAATTATTGTAAGGTTATGGTTCCTAGTCTTGGCCAGTTGTCTTGGGTTATTTCCATTCGTCAGAAGTATTTTTGATTACCTCTGACATTTAATAATTACACCACTACCTGAAATTTAGGATTACAAGAATTGAAAGGCACTAGATATACAAGTTAATGACTTTCATATAATTGTGAGGAAATTGAAGTCCAGGGAAGATGAGAAGTTATTTGTGCAAAGTTAAAAGATTTCAACAGAAACCTTACAGAGGAAGATAAAAGAATGGCCATTAATCATATGAAAAATGCTTACCTTCCCTTGTCACCAGAGAAATGCAATTAAAACCACAGTGGCTGTCACTACATACCCATTTGATGGCTGTAATTGAAAAGGCTGTCAATACCAAAAGTTAGTGAGAATGTAGAGCAACTGTGACTCGTATACTTTGTTAGTGGGAGAGCAAAATAGTACAACTACTTTGGAAAAAAACCCCGGCAATTTCTTTGATAATAAACATACATATGTGTGTGTGTGTGTGTGTGTGTGTGTGTGTGTGTGTGTATATATATATATCCTATGACCTAACAGTTTCACTCTTTAGTATTACCCCCTGAGAAACATTTGCCCACAAAAAACTTGTATAAGAATTTTTATAATAGCTCTATTCATGACAGCCCAGAGTTGGAAAAAAACCCTAATGTCCATTTACAAGAGAAAGAAGTAATAATTTATGTATATTTATACAATGACATACTATTCAGCAATAAAAATGAACCAACTACTGACATGCAATAACATGAATGAATCTCAAAAACATGCTGAGTGAAACTTTGCATAGAAGAACACATACTGTATGATTCCATTTATATGAAGTTCTAGACAAAAATACCAATTGTTGGTAAAAAAAAAATCAGAACAGAAGTTACCTCTGGGATGGGTTGGCAGTGGGAGTTAACTGGGAAAAGTTTTGAGGGAATTTTTTTAGATTGAACGACATGTTCTACATTTTAATAGTGGTTTCGGTTACATGAGTATATTTGTCAAATCTCTTTGAACAGTGCACTTAAGATTTGTGCATTTCACTATATGTAAATTTTATATGCGAAAAAGTAAAACTTCCCTGAATTTTAGTTAATGATATGAATGTTGAATTATTTAGGAGTGAAATGTACTTATATTTGCAACTTGCTTTGAAGTACATAAAAAAGTATAGTGATCTGATGAATGGATAAATGAACGAATGTATGTATGGATGGATGAATGTGTGCTGGAGCAAATATAGTAAAATGTTAATCACAGAGTCTAGTCTGGGTTTTTGGGTATTAATACTTTAAACTTACTGTATTTTTTGAAAATTTCTGTGATAAAATATAGAGAGTAGAGTTAAAAACAAACTAAGGAATTATGGGATATTAAAAGAGATAATCCCATGGCAACTGAGAGAATAGGAGACATGACAAGAGAGAAAATTTTGGAAGCTGGAAAGCAAATGGATGAGGGATAACTAATTTAGTGGACCTGAGATGTTAGACTCTTAAGCCAGGAGTAGGGAAAGCTGGCAGACAACTTGTTAGATAGTTAAAAGGTTTATGAATTAGAAGCAACAGATACCTTTAGAATTAGCAATAGTGGGTAAAATAAAGAGAGATGAAAGCTTCTTGCTCTAGAGGACTTGGGTTCTTAGATCCCCTCCGAAAAGCATGCTCCTCTGGGAGTGCTCCCACTTTCTAGTGGGAGTCTAGAGGTTCAATCTCTTTAGATGATATAATACTGGCAAAAACAGGAAGATAGCCTACTCACTGCTGAATATTGAGGAAATATTCCTTCCAGCTTCCTTTTTCTAGGCTTCCCAAAAAGCTAGCACCGAGACTTATGTATGTGGGAGCTTAGAAGACTCTTCTGTGGGTCACTGACCAAGTCAAGAGGAAAAACCTAATGATACTGATGTGGGGTTTTCTAATAAATGGCCCAGCCAGATCCTCTTCCAGTGGAGACCATAGTTGTCAAACTTTATCTTCAAGCTCGGAATCTTGGTGGTGGGTATATGGGTGTAAAAATGGTGTGTCACCTTTATAGTTACTCTTAACTGAGAGCAGACAACTAGGAATTACCAGATACTTGGGGAAAGCCTCTAAAATGGAGAGAAAAAATTAATTTGGAAGAATCAGAAACTCTGTAGGAAGATCTAACAAATAAGTAGTACTAATATCCTCAGAGCTGAAAGGGAATATATTCTGTCAATGCAATAACCAGGTGCTATAAAAAATAAAGGCCTTGGAATTACAAATGTGAAATCAGACATGAAAAATGTCAGTGGAAGCATTGGAAGACAAAGAGGAAATTAGAATAAATTCTAAATCCCAGAAATTAGAGTAAAAAAAAAACATGGGTAGAAAAATAGAAAAGGCAAGAAAATTTGAGGATCATTCTGATAATAGTTAATACTGAAAGAAAGAGATAAGTGAGAAAACAGAGAGGGATAAATCAATAGTGAAATAATTTAAGAAAACGTCTCAGAACCAAAGGTTATGAGTTGCCAAGTTTAAAGGTCCACTGTATACTTACCACTATGGAAAGAATTATACCCACGTGAAGGCAGAGCATTATGAGATCTCAGAAAAGTAGAGACAAAGAGAAGATCCTAAAGCTTTGAAAGAGAAAAGAAAAGAAAAAAAGGAAAGGCAAGGAAAGGAGAAAGGAAAGGAAAGGGACATCAACAACAAAAAAGGCCATGTGCAAAGGAACAGGAATCAAAGTGGCCTCAAGTTTCCCAATCTGCAGTACAGGATGCTAGACCAGGAATAATGTCTTGTAGAGAGTAACTGGATGGAAGGGAGACTTTCTGTATCTTTATACCTTTGAATTTTGAACCTTTTGAATATATGATCTATTCAAAACACAAATAAAATGTACAAATAATACTACTAACTGTGGAATTTTTTTTAACAAGTGTGTTTGGGCATATTTCCTCATTTTATCTTCACAACTTAACTAAGATGCATTTTTTCCGCTGAGGGCTAGAGGCAGAAAGGTTTAATCAGATGACAAGTGATAGAGGCAGACCTGGAAGCTTTTCATCACTTCTTTTCTAGATGCAGAAAGAGAGCAGCAGCCGTAGGGAGTTGAGGGATGTTGGTTATTGTTGAGATAATACTAGGATGAGAGGTGAGTTTCACCTAACTTTGGGGGATTAAGTAACTGTAGTTCTAAGGGTTGGAGCAGTGGTCCCCAGCCTCAATTTTGTGACAGCCTCATGTGTAAGGTGTATCACAAGTAATTTGTTACCAATAGTCAAATATCAAAATTTGTAACTATCAAGTCTTTAAAAAAAAGCCTCCCTATATGTTACAGTTTTTAATTAAAAAATTTGATTCATTTTCTTGAGTCGGATAAAAAGCAGTCAAGTTGCAGCTAATACTAGAGCTGCATCTAAAAGTGCGCACGCCTTAAGAATATGTCAGACCATTTCATGGCCAAATCACCTTTCTCTGGAGGGGAAGAAGGGTTTGAGAAATTGTAGAATAGATTGGTCCTGGAACAGTGAGCTTTTCAAGAGTTTACTGGTGTGAGGTAGCTAAATGTTTTATCCTAAGATCACGCTGTAAATGGAATCAGCTCCAAAGCCTAGGTTTCTGACCTCCTAGGGATTTAATTTATGGTTGTAAATATACCTATGATTATTTTATATTTTTAATAGCTCAGAATATAGAACTTCAAGGAAAGGCAAATGAGATTGAGAAAGCATTCCAGACTTCACAGCAGAAATGGAAAGAAGAATGCAGAAGATTTGAATGTGATTTGGAGGAAAGAGACAATATAATTCAGAATTGTAATCAAGAATATGATTTAGTTATGAAAGAAAAAAGCAGACTAGAAGAAACTCTACAGGTAAACTTATTTTATAGAGGAATTATGCTATATATAATATTCATTGAAATGTGTTATATGTTATTTGAAGGTATCTTTGGAAAGAAAAAAAGTATCAGAAAGCAAGAAAATCTGGTTTCCTCCCTTTCTCCTTCCCTTCTTTTCTTCCCTTCTTTTCCTCCCTTCCTCCCCCCCACTCTCTCTCTTTCCTTTTTAGGAACATTTTTGCAGGTCTCTTGTAATAGGCTTTAGCAATATATTAATATATATGCTGTTTCTTTTGTGAAAAACATTTTGAGATCTCTGATCAAAATGGAAAAAAGCCCACTTATATAAGCATATTGTAAGAAGGTAAGAACCTATAGCAGCATGAAAATTTAGAATTTTAGAAATGTAGGCCCTCGATTTTGTCTGAATATACAATATATGTAGAAATATATTTATATATCTGATGTAAACATTATCTATGTAGAGCATATGTTATTATATAGACGTGATGAATGAAATATTTGATGATCTTTACTGAATTTATTGTGAGGTGTTTATTCTCCTATTTTTTTGTTCATTTTTATTCTCTACAGTAAAAGTGTGGTTTAATATTGAAGTTATCAGCACTTAAAATACAGATTTTGAATGTTTATATTTGTCATTTTTTGAAGTACCAGTTTAAACTAAAAAATACATGATAAAAATGCTCTACATTTATCACTGATGTAAATGGCCTTTCAGAATTCTGGAAATAAGTCTTCACTAAAAAATAATTTTACAGAAGCATTTACTAAATGTAATAGTTTCAGCACAAGGGTTCCCTGACATTGTCCGCAGATCCACTTCTGATTCCTAGACTGTAGACCAGTGCCAGGCAAGTTCAAGGGCTGTATTAGTATTTGCATGGGGAAAGTTTAGGTGTCAGCTAGTCCCTGGGTGGCCATTTATAACCTTCCCCATGTAGAATGTCTTGGAGCTCTGGGAAAGAAGGGTGATGGTGGCAGCCTTCCTTACAGTCAATCTGCCTGCACCTCAAGGTACTCAAGGTAAAAGATCTTGATGTCATCTTGATCAGCTACTTGGTAGGAGAATTCTGCTTTGATTTTATGCCATTTGCTTTGAACTATCTGGATGGATACCTTTGGAGTTGAATAGGAGTCACTAGCCCTAAGGGGAAAAGCTTCAAGGTCTCCTTGAAGGCAGTCTTTATTATGCAGATCTGCACTTCAGGAAACCTTGCCTCTCTCCTCCTATAAACCAAGGAATCTTTCTCCTTGTGTTAATGGGGACTTAGTTTTAAACCCTGTAGGTTAGAAAATTGGGCGTCTCAGGAAAGCTGCCTTATTATATTTTAAAAATTAGATCTTGTAAATGTAGTATAACTAGGAACCCCCCTCTTCCCCCCAAAAACCTCCTGAAGATATTGTCTGTAGAACTAGAAATTAGTTACAGTCCAAGCCTAAAAAAATTTTTTTTGACATTCTAGTTTACTTAACCTGATTTGTTACACAAAATTCCTTCCTTCTCTCCTTTTGTAAATACATTGTTTTCTGTCAGATTGATACATAAATTATCAGGGATAATCCAGTTTGTTCACAAGTAACTAGAGTTTTCCATACTGCATACTTTACATATAGATTATGTATGATCTACTTTGTCTCCTTGTAATGCATTTTGTTCAAATCTCTGAAGTTAATGTTTTTAGAAAAATTGGGTTAAATATACATATATATATGTTTCTTAAATAGGTAACCATAATTCCTTACTCAGATCTATATTATGGTAGTCAAAATACAATATTTCTATTAATGATTTTTAACATAAGTTATAATGAGTTTTAAGTCTATAGATAAGGAGAGCCCTTTGTTACACTTAAACTGGGGAGGAAGGAAGAAATATAACTTTTATGAATGCAATAGTAAAGCAAGATTTTATTTGTATAAAGGAAGCCTTGGAAAAGCATCAGCAAGAGAAGAATGAGTTGGAGTCTTATATCAGGGAGACGGCATTGGAGGAGTTTAGATTACAAGCAGAACAATGGGAAGCCGAAAGAAGAGAGTTACAATTCATAGTGCAGGTATTTTAAAAATAATAATTCAGCTCCTTAAATATGTCTTTTTAATGCTTATGATATTAAAATATTACCTCAATGCAATATTTGACTAGTTTGCTCAAGGCAGAAATAACTCCCCGTCTTTGATCTCTGAAGGCCATGTTTCATTTGTAGTTACATGACAATATGGGCAACTGTTACCAACAGATACTGTTATAATTAGAACTTCCATTGCAGAAATTATGTGATTTTGAGGTCACACACCCACTTGGTATTTTATTTTTCCAATTTAAAATGTGAGACTGTTAGCAGTCTTTAATAGAATAAAGAAATAGAACAATCGAATTTTAGATATCAAAGGATGATTATATAGTACAGTGATTTTTGAACTATTTTTAAGAAGCACAGATTCTTACTCATGTGCTAAGCCCTTGCTCCCCAACATAGAATCCCCAAGGCTTCAAGTAGTCCAGTTTGAAAGGCATTGATTGAGTCTAACCCCCATTATAGATGAGCAGTTGGAGATTATGATTCACTCTGGTTATAGACTGAGTGATTATTGTGGGAAAACATAACAAGTCTCCAGATTCTCACTCCAGCATACTTTGCATTTTTCAAGTTTATATGTCAATTATTTTGAAGGAGATAGAGGAGAAATTCAAACTTTTTATTCACTAACCAACTAAAAATTTCAAATAAATTTCTATAATTTCTTTTATTGTTTTGTGATAAGACATTTTCCCAACATAAAATGACAAATTGAAATATAGTCCTCATATAGGTGTCAAAGATATTCATTCTTTGCAGAATGAAAAAATCCCACCTGAAATATATTTTGGAGTAGCTCTGTGTAAGAAATATCTCTCCAAGACAAAATGGCTGAAAACATGCAGAATATAGGAGGCACGTGATTTTTTTAAGAGTGAAAGCTGGCTGTACACCGTGGAAATACTGAATTTGTTGTATGTGTTAAGTATTCAGAATACCAATAAAAATCACAGCTTCCCCAAACCTTTCGTCTTTGGTCAATGCTTTTCTTCCCAGCCACTCCCTCTTAGAATTTGGAAAGACATTACAATCGCTCCTTAGACTTCTTGGTATTAGAGCCTGTGATTTGTGTGGTTAGTTCTCTCATTCCTTCCTTCAGTCATTCCCTAAGTACTTACTGAATTCCAGCTGTGGGTACTGAGGACAAAAAGTTGGTTGAAGTGTGATTTCTGTTCTAGGGAGAAAATAAATCTTAATATAATAAAATTTTGTACAAAATGCTGTGGGACCATAAAAGAAAAATTGATTAACTGCCTGGGAGAATTGGGGGAATTCTCCCAAATTGGGGGAACAGAGTAGATGACATTTGCACTGTCGCTAGTAACTCTCTCAAAGGCTACCTGGAACAAAGAAGCATTTTCATAAGTAAATGAAAATACCCCTTTATTTGTAAACTCAGAAATCTCCACTGCCACCAGTCAGAAAACCTGAAACCTATAAACTATGAATCAGCGACGTATGATGTGATTTTGATGCAGTTTCCTGGCCAATCCTAGAAATCTCAGATGAAATATATGCAGTTATACTAGACTTTATATTATGAAGTATTAAAAGAAATACAAATTCTATATCATTCTTTAATTATTATGTGTAGGGAAGAATAGGGGAATATACACCTTAGTCACTACCACCTTTTGTAAGATAAATTGTATTTTGTAACTAAAATGTTCAGAGCTCTCTCACTCAGTTTCCTCTTTCATATTAACAGAAGAAAATTGCTTTTCCTTTTATAAGCAAGCTTAAGAAACTATTTATATATAAAAAAGTATTTTTTTAAGCCTGAGGGATAGATTGAAATTCTCTTCTCTCTCTTGGCTGTTGTTGGATTTAGGTTTCCATCCTATAATTAGATGTTAGTATCATAGAGTGTTCTCTGTGTAGCTCTCTGAGGGAATTCAGTTTTTAAAATGTTTTAAAAAAACCTTCCACGTGAAACCCCATCTTTAACAGACAAAGTTGGTGTAATGTTTCTCTCATCTGGGCTTTAGAATTCAAAGCTACTATAAAGAGAAAAATCTTCATTTTATGCCTTGTCTCTTTTCTTTCTCACTAAACAGAGGTTTACTTCTCTGGAATGTTAATGGGAAATCTAGTGGAGTTACCTCATTTTAAGAAAGTGTTTCTCATTAAAAAAAAATGCATATCCTCCTTTGGTAAACATAAAAATCCCATGCCTTTTTTTAACATTGTTTGAAATTTCAAAACAAATCAAAGCCATGGTAGTTTTAGAACAAAGTATTTATTTGAAAAAAATATATCATTTTGTTTTTTATCCCTATTTATTAAAATTTTTAATGTGAAATAACCATTTTTTAAATTCAGTTACTTTTTTTCTTTGTTCTTGCAATAGTGATGGGAACTTTGAGGATGCTCGTTTGCCCTAAGGTTTTCTACTGTAGGCAGTGTGGGACATGCAGGGATGCAGCTGTTTTTAAAACATAGTGACTTTTCCTGTTCATTTCAATGTATAATTTATCAGTAGAATTGGAAGCATTTAGAAGGTGAACGTATATATATTTTTTGTATTTATTTCATTTACAAAGTTCTGTAACACAACCAGGGAATAAAATGATCCTTTCCTTATTCATTGACTAAATTTGGTTTGTGTATCTAGTGATGAAGGAGTCGGAGAGTTTGTGATAGCAAAGAACATAGGAAAGATAGATTGAAAATAATACATAAACTAGAGAAAGAGCACCGGGAGTGTGGAGGCAGTAAAGGAAGGGATCAGACCAGGCTTAGGCATTAGTAGGCTGGGGGTTGGGGTGCAACCTGTCAAAAACTGAGCTGGTAAGCACAGTTGTGATCTAGGGACAGCTTGGAGGACGTTACATGAAAGTATTTCAGAAGTTGGCCTTAAATGATCTAGGGCAGCAAAGAGCATTTCTTTGTAATTTCCTGGTTAACTGTCTACTGATGCCCTGTGTAAGCACAAGGAATAAAAAGTGATTCTGGCCCTAGTACTGCCTGTTGCTTCTGAACAGGAAATATCTTTTTTTTTTAATATAATTTATTTTATTATCATTAATTTACAATTACATGCGCAATATTACGATTATTAAACTACCCCTTCATCAGGTCCCCCCCACCAACCCCATTACAGTCACTGTCCATCAGCGTAGTCAGATGCTATAGAATCACTACCTGTCTTCTCTGAGTTGTACTGCCCTCCCCGTGACCCCCAACATTACATCTGCTAATCGTAATGCCCCTTTTTCCCTCTTATCCCTCCCTTCCCGCCCATTTTCCCCAGTCCCTTTCCCTTTGGTAACTATTAGTCCGTTCTTGGGTTCTGTGAGTCTGCTGCTGTTTTGTTCCTTCAGTATTTTTTCTTTGTTCTTATACTCCACATATGAGTGAAATCATTTGATACTTGTCTTTTTCGGCTTGGCTTATTTCACTGAGCATAATACCCTCTAGCTCCATCCATGTTGTTGCAAATGGTAGGATTTGTTTTCTTCTTATGGCTGAATAATATTCCATTGTGTATATGTACCACATCTTCTTTATCCATTCATCTACTGATGGACACTTAGGTTGCTTCCATTTCTTGGCTATTGTAAATAGTGCTGCAATAAACATAGAGGTGCATCTGTCCTTTTCAAATTGGGCTGCTGCATTCTTAGGGTAAATTCCTAGGAGTGGAATTCCTGGGTCAAATGGTATTTCTATTTTGAGTTTTTTGAGGAACCTCCATACTGCTTTCCACAATGGTTGAACTAATTTGCAGTCCCACCAGCAGTGTAGGAGGGTTCCCTTTTCTCCACATTCTCGCCAACATTTGTTGTTGTTTGTGTTTTGGATGTTGGCCATCCTCACTGGTGTGAGGTGATATCTCATTGTGGTTTTAATCTGCATTTCTCTGATGATTAGCGATGTGGAGCATCTTTTCATGTGCCTGTTGGCCATCTGAATTTCTTCTTTGGAGAAGTGTCTATTCATGTCCTGTGCCCATTTCTTAATTGGATTATTTGCTTTCTGTTTGTTAAGGTGCATGAGTTCTTTATATATTTTGGATGTCAACCTTTATCAGATACGTTTTTTATGAATATATTCTCCCATACTGTAGGATGTCTTTTTGTTCTACTGATGGTGTCCTTTGCTGTACAGAAGCTTTTCAGCTTGATATAGTCCCACTTGTTCATTTTTGCTTCTGTTTCCCTTGCCCGGGGAGATATGTTCATGAAGAAGTCGCTCATGTTTATGTCCAAGAGATTTTTGCCTATGTTTTTTTCTAAGAGTTTTATGGTTTCATGACTTACATTCAGGTCTTTGATCCACCTTGAGTTTACCCTTGTGTATGGGGTTAGACAGTAGTCCAGTTTCATTCTCTTACATGTAGCTGTCCAGTTTTTCCAACACCAGCTGCTGAAGAAGCTGTCATCTCCCCATTGTATATCCAAGGCTCCTTTATCAAATATTAATTGACTGCATATGTTTGGGTTAATGTTTGGATTTTCTATTCTGTTCCACTGGTCTGTGGGTCTGTTTTTGTGCCAATACCAAATTGTCTTGATTACTGTGGCTTTGTAGTAGAGCTTGAAGTCAGGGAGTGTAATTCCCCCTGTTTTATTCCTCCTTCTCAGAATTGATTTGGCTATTCGGGGTCTTTTGTGGTTCCATATGAATTTTAGAATTATTTGTTCCAGTTC
>JAVSCE010022381.1:0-111843 GCA_032199065.1 Smutsia gigantea | reverse complement strand
AGAATCTACGTCCGGTGGGCATTTTTGTTTTGTTTTGTTTTGTTTTCTGTTTTGTTTTTTCTTTTTTTCTTTTTCTCTTTTTTTCATTCTTTCTTTTTTTCTTTTTTTCTCTCTTCTTTTTTTTTCTTCTCTTTTTAAAGTCTTAAAGAGCCGGGCTGACATACGTGGCAACTATCAGTGTCCAATTATATAGCCATGAAAAGACAGAGGAATATGGTTCAGACCAAAGTCAACCAGACAACCCCAGAGAGGGAGTCTGAAGGGATGGAAATGCACAGCCAACCTGAAAAAGGATTCAGAATAAAAGTCATAACCATGCTGATGGACCTACAGAGAAATGTGCAAGAGCTGAGGGAGGAAGTGAGGGAACTGAGGAAAGACAATACAGAAATCAGACAAGCGATCGACGGGCTTAACAGCAGAATGGATGAGATGCAAGAGACTGTTAATGGAATAGAAAACAGAGAACAGGAGTACAGAGCAACTGAGGCAGAGAGAGATAAAAGGATTTCTAGGAATGAAAGAATATTAAGAGAACTGTGTGACCAATCAAAACGGAACAATATTCGCAATATAGGAGTACCAGAGGAAGAAGAGAGAGAAAAAGGGATAGAAAGTGTCTTTGAAGAAATAATTGCTGAAAACTTTCCCTCGCTAGGGAAGGAAGTAGTCTCGCAGTCCACCGAAGCTCATAGATCTCCCAACACAAGGGACCCAAGGAAGACAACACCAAGACACATAATAATTAAGATGGCAAAGATCAAAGACAAAGACAGGGTATTAAAGGCAGCTAGAGAGAGAAAAAAGATCACCTACAAAGGAAAACCCATCAGACTATCATCAGACTTCTCAACAGAAACCTTACAGGCCAGAAGAGAATAGCATGATATATTTAATGTTATGAAACAGAAGGGCCTCGAACCAAGAATATTGTATCCAGCATGATTATCATTTAAATATGATGGAGGGATTAAACAATTTCCAGGTAAACGAAAGTTGAGAGAGTTTGCTTCTCATAAACCACCACTACAGGATATCTTAAATGGACTGCTCTAGATGGAAGCACACCTAAGGCTAAAAAGATGTCACCAGAGGAAAAAAAATCATAGCAAAGAAAGCAGACCATCCAAATACTAACTAAAGGCAAAGAATAAAACACCTATTATAGAAAGAATGGAGGAGGATGAATAAGAAGGGAGAGAAATAAAGAAACATCAGACTGTGTTTACAATAACTTAACAAGAAAGTTAAGTTAGATTGTTAGATAGTAAAGAAGCAACCCTTGAACCCTTGGTAACCACGAATCTAAAGCCAGCAATGGCAATAAGTACATACCTATCAATAATCACCCTAAATGTAAATGGACTGAATGCACCAATCAAAAGACACAGAGTAACAGAATGGATAAAAAAGCAAGACCCATCTATATGCTGCCTACAAGAAACTCACCTCAAATCCAAAGATATACACAGACTAAAAGTGAAGGGATGGGAAAAGATATTTCATGCAAACAACAAAGAGAAAAAAGCAGGTGTTGCAGTACTTGTATCAGACAAAATAGACTTCAAAACGAAGAAAGTAGCAAAAGATAAAGAAGGACAGTGCATAATGATAAAGGGGTCAGTCCAACAAGAAGATATAACCATTGTAAATATATATGCACCCAACACAGGAGCGCCAGCATATGTGAGACAAATACTAACAGAATTAAAGGAGGAAATAGACAACAATGCATTCATCTTAGGAGACTTCAACACACCACTCACTCCAGAGCACAGATCAACCAGACAGAAAATAAGTAAAGACACAGAGGCACTGAACAACACACTAGAACAGATGGACCTAACAGACATCTACAGAACTCTACACCCAAAAGCAACAGGATACACATTCTTCTCAAGTGCACATGGAACTTTTTCCAGAATAGACCACATAATAGGCCACAGAAAGAACCTCAGTAATTTCAAAAATATTGAAATCCTAAAAACCAATTTCTCAGAACACCAAGGTATAAAACTAGAAATATATTTTAGAAAGAAATCAAAAAGGCTCACAAATACATGGAGACTTAACAACACTCTCCTAATTAATCAATGGGTTAACGACAAATCAAAACAGAAATCAAAGAATATATGGAGACTAATGACAACAACAACACAAAGCCACAACTTCTGTGGGACGCAGCAAAGGCAGTTCTAAGAGGAAAGTATATTGCAATCCAGGCCTATTTAAAGAAGGAAGAACATTCCCAAATGAATAATCTAAAGACACAATTACTGAAATTGGAAAAAGAAGAACAAATGAGGCCCAAAGTCACCAGAAGGAGGGACATAATAAAGAGTAGAGAAGATATAAATAAAATTGAGAAGAATAAAGCAATAGAAAACATCAATAAAACCAAGAGCTGGTTCTTTGAAAAAATAAACAAAATAGATAAACCCCTAGCCAGACTCATTAAGAGAAAAAGAGAATCTACACACATAAACACAATCAGAAATGAGAAAGGAAAAATCACGACGGACCCCACAGAAATACAAAGAATCATAAGAGAATATTATGAGAATCTATATGCTAACAAGCTGGAAAACATAGAAGAAATGGACAACTTCTTAGAAAAATACAACCTTCCAAGACTGACCAAGCAAGAAACAGAAAACTAAACAGACCAATCACCAGCAACGAAATCGAATTGGTAATCAAAAAACTACCCAAGAACAAAACCCCTGGGCCTGATGGATTCACCTCTGAATTCTACCAGACATATAGAGAAGAAATAACACCCATTCTCCTTAAAGTTTTCCAAAAAATAGAAGAGGAGGGAATACTTCCAAACTCATTCTATGAAGCCAGCATCACTCTAATACCAAAACCTGGGCAAAGACCTCACCAAAAAAGAAAATTACAGACCAATATCCCTGATGAACGTAGATGCAAAAATACTCAACAAAATATTAGCAAACCGAATTCAAAAATACATCAAGAGGATCATACACCATGATCAAGTGGGATTCATCCCAGGGATGCAAGGATGGTACAACATTCGAAAATCCATCAACATCATCCACCACATCAACAAAAAGAAGAACAAAAACCACATGATCATCTCCATAGATGCTGAAGAAGCATTTGACAAAATTCAGCATCCATTCCTGATTAAAACTCTCAACAAAATGGGTATAGACGGCAAGTACCTCCATATCAGAAAGGCCATATATGACAAACCCACAGCTAACATCATACTTAACAGCGGGAAGCTGAAAGCTTTTCTTCTAAGATCGGGAACAAGACAGGGATGCCCACTCTCTCCACTGTTATTCAACATAGTACTGGAGGTCCTAGCCACAGCAATCAGACAAAACAAAGACATACAAGGCATCCAGATTGGTAAAGAAGAAGTCAAATTGTCACTATTTGCAGATGACATGATACTGTACATAAAAAACCCTAAAATTCCACTCAAAAACTACTAGAACTAATATCTGAATTCAGCAAAGTTGCAGGATACAAAATTAACACACAGAAATCTGTTGCTTTCCTATACACTAATGATGACCTAACAGAAAGAGAAATCAGAAAAACAATTCCATTCACAATTGCATCAAAAAGAATAAAATACCTAGGAATAAACCTAACGAAGGAAGTGAAAGACCTGTACTCTGAAAACTAGAAGATACTCCTAAGAGAAATTAAAGAGGACACTAACAAATGGAAATGCATCCCATGCTCTTGGCTAGGAAGAATAAATATTGTCAAAATGGCTATACTACCTAAAGCAATCTACAGATTCAACGCAATCCCTATCAAACTACCAACAGCTTTCTTCAATGAACTGGAACAAATAATTCTAAAATTCATATGGAACCACAAAAGACCCGAATAGCCAAATCAATCCTGAGAAGGAGGAATAAAACAGGGGGAATTACACTCCCTGACTTCAAGCTCTACTACAAAGCCACAGTAATCAAGACAACTTGGTATTGGCACAAAAACAGACCCACAGACCAGTGGAACAGAATAGAAAATTCAAACATTAACCCAAACATATACAGTCAATTAATATTTGATAGAAGTGCCTTGGATAAACAATGGGGAGATGACAGCCTCTTCAGCAGCTGGTGTTGGAAAAACTGGACAGCTACATATAAGAGAATGAAACTGGACTACTGTCTAGCCCCATAAACAAAGGTAAACTCAAGGTGGATCAAAGACCTGAATGTAAGTCATGAAACCATAAAACTCTTAGAAAAAAACATAGGCAAAAATCTCTTGGATATAAACATGAGCGACTTCTTCATGAACATATCTCCCCGGGCAAGGGAAACAAAAGCAAAAATGAACAAGTGGGACTATATCAAGCTGAAAAGCTTCTGTACAGCAAAGGACACCATCAGTAGAACAAAAAGACATCCTACAGTATGGGAGAATATATTCATAAAAAACGTATCTGATAAAGGGTTGACATCCAAAATATATAAAGAACTCATGCACCTTAACAAACAGAAAGCAAATAATCCAATTAAGAAATGGGCAGAGGACATGAATAGACACTTCTCCAAAGAAGAAATTCAGATGGCCAACAGGCACATGAAAAGATGCTCCACATCGCTAATCATCAGAGAAATGCAGATTAAAACCACAATGAGATATCACCTCACACCAGTGAGGATGGCCAACATCCAAAACACAAACAACAACAAATGTTGGCGAGGATGTGGAGAAAAGGGAACCCTCCTACACTGCTGGTGGGACTGCAAATTAGTTCAACCATTGTGGAAAGCAGTATGGAGGTTCCTCAAAAAACTCAAAATAGAAATACCATTTGACCCAGGAATTCCACTCCTAGGAATTTACCCTAAGAATGCAGCAGCCCAATTTGAAAAGGACAGATGCACCCCTATGTTTATTGCAGCACTATTTACAATAGCCAAGAAATGGAAGCAACCTAAGTGTCCATCAGTAGATGAATGGATAAAGAAGATGTGGTACATATACACAATGGAATATTATTCAGCCATAAGAAGAAAACAAATCCTACCATTTGCAACAACATGGATGGAGCTAGAGGGTATTATGCTCAGTGAAATAAGCCAAGCCGAAAAAGACAAGTATCAAATGATTTCACTCATATGTGGAGTATAAGAACAAAGAAAAAATACTGAAGGAACAAAACAGCAGCAGACTCACAGAACCCAAGAACGGACTAATAGTTACCAAAGGGAAAGGGACTGGGGAAAATGGGCGGGAAGGGAGGGATAAGAGGGAAAAAGGGGCATTACGATTAGCAGATGTAATGTTGGGGGGGCACGGGGAGGGCAGTACAACTCAGAGAAGACAAGTAGTGATTCTATAGCATCTCACTACGCTGATGGACAGTGACTGTAATGGGGTTGGTGGGGGGGACCTGATGAAGGGGTAGTTTAATAATCGTAATATTGCACATGTAATTGTAAATTAATGATAATAAAATAAATTATATTAAAAAAATAAAATTAAATTAAATAAAAAAAAAAGAGAGACTGAGATTCTGGACATTTGTGAAGGATGGGGATCCACATCTAGCCTCTCTGGTATAAAGGAAACAGGGGCGGTCATAGAGGCTTCCTAGCAGCGAGAGGGCTGCTGAAGGGGCGGGGGTTGCAGGGAGCTTCCTGCGGGAGAGAAGGAATAGGTGGACAAGGTTGTCTGGGTGCACTCTGCCTGGCAGGTTGGAAACTTTGAACAGCTTCAGGAGTTCCATCCCCCTGGATGCCTGCTCAGCTCTGAGGTCCCCACTGTGACACCCAGCCTACTGCATCTCCCTACTGGCCTGCCAGCACCTGGTCGAAAACTGGGAGTCACTGCGCTGGCATCAGGCCAGCCAGATGGAGGCCCCGCCTACAACAGCTAGAGACGCCAAGTATGGAGGCTTACACCTGTGTGCTCATACCACTGGCTCTGATACTGTAGACAGGCACTACAGTTGGAAATCAGGAAACAGCTTTTTCCTCCGCCCAGGCACCACCACCGCTCCCCTACGACCCCCAACCTCACTCTAGGGGCTGAGCAGCTCCATACACTAGAGCTTCTGGGCACTACAGGGCACCACATAGAATTATTAAATGTCAAAGGAACGTGGTTCAGACCAAAATCTCACAAACCCCAGAAAAAGGACCAAATGAAACTTACTCACCAATCTTCCTAAAAGAGAGTTAAAAATAAAAATCATAAACATGCTCATGGAGGTACACAAAAATATTTGAGAACTCAGGGATGAATTCAAGTTCGAGATTCAATCATTAAGAAGTTTCATATCTGAAATGAAACATGAAATGGAGGGATTTAAAAGCAGATTAGATGTAGTAGAAGAGACAGTAAATGGAATAGAAATTAAAGAAGAAGAATACAAAGATGCTGAGGCACAGAAAGAAAAATGAATCTCTAACAATGAAAGAATGTTGAGAGAACTGACTGATCAATCCAAACGGAACAATATCCACATTATAGGGGTACCAGAGGAAGAAGAGAGAGAAAAGGGGATATAACGTGTAATTGAGGAAGTAATTGCTGAAAACTTCCCCAGTCTGGGGAAGGAGATAGTCTCTCAAGCCATGGAGGTGCACAGATCTGCCAACACAAGGGACCCAAGGAAGACAACATCAAGACATATAATAATTAAAATGGCAAAGATCAAGGATAAAGATAGACTTTTAAAAGCAGCTGGAGAGAGAAAAAAGATCATGTACAAAGGAAATCCCATCAGGCTATCATCAGATTTCTCAACAGAAACCTTACAGGCCAGAAGGGAGTGGCATGATATATTTAATGCAATGAAGCAGAAGGGCCTGGAACCAAGAATACTCTACCCAGCAAGGTTATCATTTAAATTTGAAGGAGGGATTAAACAATTTTCAGAAAAGCAAAAGCTGAGAGAATTTGCCTCCCACAAACCACCTCTACAGTGCATTTTGGAGGGACTCCTTTAGACGGAAGTATTACTAAGGCTAAACAGATGTCACCCAAGGGATAGACAAACAGTTCAGAATATGATTCATAACATACAAAGAAAGGACAAGGAAGAAAAAGGAGGAGAAAAAAGAACCCTTAGATTTTATTTGTAATAGCATATTAAGAGAGTTAAGTTAGACTGTTAGATAGTAAGGAAGTTAACCTTGAACCTTTGGTAACCACAAATCTAAAGCCTCCAATGGCAATACGTACATACCTATCGACAATCACCCTAAATCCAAATGGTCTGAATGCACCACTCAAAAGACACAGAGTCACTGAATGGATGAAAAAACAAGAACCGTATATATGCTGCCTACAAGAGACTCATTTCAAACCCAAAGACACACACACACTGAAAGTAAAGGGATGGAAAATGATATTTCATGCAACTAATAGGGAGAAAAAAGCAGGAGTTGCAGTACTTGTATAAGACAAAATAGACTTCAAAACAAAGAAAGTCACAAGGGATAAAGAAGGACATTGCATAATGATAAAGGGGTCAGTCCAACAAGGGGATATAACTATTATAAATATCTATGCACCCAACACAGGATCACCTACATATGTGAAACAAATACTAACAGAATTAAAGGGGGAAATAGAATGCAATGCATTCATTTTAGGAGACTTCAACACACTACTCACTCCAAAGGACAGATTACCAGACAGAAAATAAGTACAGAGACAGAGGCACTGAACAATGTACTAGAACAGATGGACCTAAGCAATATCTACAGAACACTTCATCCAAAAGCAACAGGATACACAATCTTCTCAAGGGCACATGGAACATTTTCAAGAATAGATCATATACTAGGCCACAAAAAGAGCTTCAGTAAATTTTAAAAGATTGAAATTGTACCAACCAGCTTCCCAGATCACAAAGATATGAAACTAGAAATAAATTACACAAAGAAAACGAAAAAGCCCACAAACACATACAGGCTTAATAACATACTCCTAAATAATCAATGGATCAATGGCCAAATAAAAACATTCAGTGAATGGATAAGAATACAAGACCCATCTATATCATGCCTCCAAGAGACTCACTTTAAACCCAAAGATATAAACAGACTAAAAGTGAAGGGATGGAAAAAGATATTTCATGCAACTAATAGGAAGAAAAAAGCAGGAGTTGCAGTACTTGTATAAGACAAAGTAGACTTCAAAACAAAGTCACAAGAGACAAAGAAGGACATTACATAATGATAAAGGGGTCAGTCCAACAAGAAGATATAACTGTTATAAATATCTATGCACCCAACACGGAATCACCTACATATGTGAAACAAATACTAACAGAATTAAATGAGGAAATAGAATGCAATGCATTCATTTAGGAGACTTCAACACACCACTCACTACAAAGGACAGATCAACCAGACAGAAAATAAGTAAGGAGACAGAGGCACTGAACAAAACATTAGAACATATAGACCTAACAGACATCTACAAAACGCTACACCCAAAAGCAGCAGAATACACATTCTTCTCAAGTGCACATGGAACCTTTTCAAATATACATCATACACTATGTCACAAAAACAACCTCGGTAAATTCAAAAAGATTGAAATTGTACCAACCAATTTCTCAGACCACAAAAGTACAGAACTGGAAATAAATTATGCAAAGGAAATGAAAAATCCCACAAAAACATGGAGGCTTCACAACATGCTCATAAATAACCAATGGATCAATAACCAAATAAAAACAGAGATCAAGCAATATATGGAGAAAAATTACAACAGTAATTCACACCTCAAAATCTCTGGGACGCAGCAAAGGCTGTACTAGGAGGAAAGTATATTGCAATACAGGCCTACCTCAGAAAAGAAGAAAAATCCCAAATGAACAGTATAAACTCACAATTAATGAAAATAGAAAAAGAAGAGCAAATGAGGCCCAAAGTCAGTAGAGGAGGGACATAATAAAGATTAGAGTAGAAATAAATAAAATCGAGCATAAAACAACAGAAAGAATCAAATAAAGAGTGGGTTCTTTGAGAAAATAAACAGAACAGATAAACCCCTAGACAGATGTATCAACAAAAAAAGAGAGTCTACACACAGAAACAGAATCAGAAATGAGAAAGGAAAAATCACTACAGACACCACAGAAATACAAAGAATTATGAGAGAATACTATGAAAAATTATATGGTAACACACTGGATAACCTAGAAGAAATGGACAATTTTCTAGAAAAATACAACCTTCCAAGGCTCACCCAGGAAGCAACAGAAAATCTGAACAGACCAATTATCAGCAAGGAAATTGAATTGGTAATCAATAAACTACCTAAGAACAACTTCCTGGACTGGATGGTTTCACTGCTGAATTTTATCAAACATTTAGTGAAGACCTAATACCCATCTTCCTTAAAGTTTTCCAAAAAGTAGAAGAGGAGGGAATACTCCCAAACTCATTCTACGAGGCCAACATCACCCTAATACCAAAACCAGGCAAAGACACCACAAAAAAAGGAAATTACAGACCAATATCCCTGATGAACATAGATGCAAAAATACTCAAGAAAATATTAGCAAACCGAATTCAAAATACATCAAAAAGATCATCCATCATGATGAAGTTGGATTCATCCCAGGGATGCAAGGATGGTAAAACATTCGAAAATCCATCAACATCATCCACATCAACAAAAAGAAGGACAAAAATCACATCATTATCTCCATAGACACTGAAAAAGCTTTCAACAAAATTCAACATCCATTAATGATAAAAATTCTCAACAAAGTGGGTACAGAGGCCAAGTACCTCAACATAATAAAGATCATATATGACAAACCCACAGCCAACATTATACTTAACAGTGAGGAGCTGAAAGCTTTGGAAGAAGTCAAACTGTCCCTGTTTGCAGATGACATGATAGTGTACATAAAAACCCTAAAGAATCCTCTCCAAAACTACTAGATCTAATATCTGAATTCAGCAAAGTTGCAGGATACAAAACTAATACACAGAAATTGGTATCATTCCTATACCTAATGAACCAGCAGAAAGAGAAATCAGGAAAACAATTCCATTCACAATTCCATCAAAAAGAATAAAATACCTAGGAATAAACCTAACCAAGGAAGTGAAAGATCTATACTCTGAAAACTATAAGAGACTCATGAGAGAAATTAAAGAAGATACCAATAAATGGAAACTCATCCCATGCTCATGGATAGGAAGAATTAATATTGTCAAAATGGCCTTCCTGCCTAAAGCAATCTACAGATTCAATGCAATCCCTATCAAAATACAAACAGCATTCTTCAATGAACTAGAGCCAATAGTTCTACAATTCATATGGAACCACAAAAGACCCCAAATAGGCAAAGCAATCCTGAGAAGGAAGAATAAAGTAGGGGGAATTACACTTCCTGACTTCAGTCTCTACTACAAAGCCACAGTAATCAAGACAATTTGGTATTGGCACAAGGACAGACCCATAGACCAATGGAACTGACTAAAGAACCCAGATATAAACCCAAGTATATATGGTCAATTAATATATGATAAAGGAGCCATGGATATATAATGAGGAAATGATAGCCTCTTCAACAGCTGGTGTTGACAAAACTGGACAGCTACATGCAAGAGAATGAAACTGGATTATTGTCTAACCCCATACCCAAAAGTAAACTCAAAATGGATCAAAGACCCAAATGTAAGTCATGAAGCCATAAAAACTCTTAGAAAAAAACATAGGCAAAAATCTTTTGGACATAAACATGAGCAACTTCTTCATGAACATATCTCCCAGGGCAAGGGAAACAAAGCAAAAATGAACAAGTGGGACTATATCAAAATAAAAAGCTTCTGTACAGTAAAGGACACCATCAGTAGAACAAACCGACATCCTACAGTATGGGAGAGTATATTCATAAATGACATATCCGATAAGGGGTTGACATCCAAATTATATAAAGAGTTCATGCACCTCAACAAAGAAATAGCAAATAAGCCAATTAAAAATGGGTAGAGGAGCTGAACAGACCCTTCTCCAAAGAATTTCAGGTGGCCAACAGGCACATGAAAAGATGCTCGACATCGCTAATCATCAGAGAAATGCAAATTAAAACCACGATGAGATATCACCACACAACAGTTAGGATGGCCGCCATCCAAAATACAAACAACAACAAATGTTGGCAAGGATGTGGAGAAAGGGGAACCCTCCTACACTGCTGATGGGAATGTAAACTAGTTCAACCATTGTGGAAAGCAGTATGGAGGTTCCTTAAAAAACTCAAAATAGAAATACCATTTGACCCAGGAATTCCACTCCTAGGAATTTACCCTAAGAATGCAGCAGCCCAGTTTCAAAAAGACATATGCACCCTGATGTTTATCGCAGCACTATTTACAATAGCCAAGACATGGAAGCAACCTAAGTGCCCATACGTAGATGAATAGATAAAGATGTGGTACATATACACAATGGAATATTATTCAGCCATAAGAAGAAAACAAATCCTACCATTTGCAACCACATGGATGGAGCTAGAGGGTATTATGCTCAGTGAAATAAGCCAGGCAGAGAAAGGCAAGTATCAAATGATTTCACTCATCTGTGGAATATAAGAACAAGAAAAAAACTGAAGTGACACAACAGCAGCAGACTCACAGAACCCAAGAAGGGCCTGACAGTTACCAAAGGGAAAGGGATTGGAGAGATGGGTGGGAAGGGAGGGATAAGGGGGAAAAGGGGACATTATGATTAGCATGTATAATGTAGGAGGGGGAACACTGGGAAGGCAATATAACACACAGAAGACAAGTAGTGATTCTATAGCATCTTACTACGCTGATGGACAGTACTGTAATGGGGTATGTGGTGGGGACTTGATAATAGGGGGACTCTAGTAACCATAATGTTGTTCATGTAATTGTACATTAGTAACAGCAAAATTAAAATTTTTTTAATGTTTTAAATTAAAAAAAAAGGTCACATAATATCACTCCTTTGCTCAAAATGGCTTCCAATGACTTCCCATTTCTCTTAGAATTGAAAATTCTTACCATGGCTTGTAGGCCTGACATGCTCTGCCTGCCCTCTACCTCATGTTCTTCTACTTTCCCCTTGCTGTAACCACCGGTGCTTCCCCAATGTTCTGTGAACACACCTAGCACACTCCAGCCCCAGAGGAGCTTGGCACCTGCTGTCCTTTCTACCAAGAACACTTTTACTCCAGGCACTCACACAGCTCACTTCTTTCAGATGTCAGCTCAAATGCTATCTTGTCAATGGGGTATTCTCTGACCATACCATATAAAACAGCTGCCCAACCCATCAGCCACATTCCTTTATTTCCCTTGCCCTACTTAACTTTTCTTCATATTACTTACTCCTCACAGTATATAGTTATTTGTTAATGATCTGTCTCTTCAACTAGAATACAAATTCCATGAGAGCAGAGACTCTGTTTTGTTCTGTGCTGCATCCCTTGCACTGGAGCAGTGTAGCAGCTGATCAAAAAGTATCTGTTCAATGAATGAATGAATGAATGCTTCCTATTTTGAATGTAAATATAAATATATTCATATAGTGCTATTCCCTGAGTTCTAAGCACCAAAGATATGACATGTATCCTTAAAACATTTCATGAATTAGAAATATTTTAATGAGAAAAATAATTAAAATTATTTTCATTACTATAAATTAAATGATAGTGCTTTAAAATACCTCATAGGGCCTCAACATCAAAAAAACAAATAACCCAATAAAAAAATGGGCAGAGGACCTGAAAAGACATTTTTCCAAAGAAAAAATACAGATGGCCAATAGGCACAGGAAAAGGTGCTCCACATCACTAATCATCAGGAAAATGCAAATCAAAACCAAAATGAGACATCACCTCACACCAGTCAGAATGGCCACTATCCAAAAGACAAGAAATAACAACTGTTGGCGAGGATGTGGAGAAAAGGAAGCCCTCCTACACTGTTGGTGGGAATGTCAATTGATGCAGCCACTGGGGAAAGCAGTGTGGAGGTTCCTCAGAAAACTAAAAATGGAAATACCATGCAACCCAGTAGTTCCACTTCTGGAAATTATCTGACAAAAACAAAATCCATGATTTGAAAAGACATACGCATCTATGTTTATCACTGCATTATATACAATATAATGATGTGGAAGCAACCAAAGTGTCCATCAATAGATAAATGGATAAAGATGTGGTGCATACATACAATGGAATATTATTCAGCCATAAAAAGAAAAGAAATCCTCCCATTTTCATCAACATAGACGGATCTAGAAGGTATTATGCTCAGTGAAATAAGCTAGGTGGAGAAAGACAAATACCACATAATTTTACCTATTTGTGGAGTATAAAAACAAAGTAAGATGGAAGGAACAAAATAGCAGTAGACTCATAGACACCAAGAAGGGACTGCTGGTTAACAAGGGGGAAGGACTGGAGCAGGTGTGGGGGAAGGGTGAAGGGGATAAAAGGGCAAAATAATTTGCAATCACTATATAAGTTGGTCACAGGGATGGTAGTACAGCATGGAGAATACAGTCAATGTTTCTGTAATATCTCTCTACTTTGATAGACAGTAACTGCACTAGAGTGGGTGAGGATTTAATAATATGGGTAACTGTTGAACCACTGTGCTGTATATTTGAATCCAATATAAAATTGTATATCAAAGATTCTTTTATATATATATATGTATATATGTACATATATGTATATATATAAACAAACAAAAATGAATATGTGGTACATTACACCATGGAATATTATTCAGCCATTTAAAAAAAAGAAATTCTGCCACTTGCAACAACATGGATGGACCTAGAGGGTATTATGCTAAGTGAAATAAGCCCAGTGGAGAAAGATTAATACCATATAAGTTCAGTTATTTGTGGAATCTAAAAACAAAACAAAATAAGGTGAACAAAACAGCGGTAGACTCATAGACACTGAGAAGTAGCTGGTGTTTTACCATGGGGGAGGGTTTCAGATGGGTAGGGGCAGGACAGTCGGGGGCATAAAGGGGCACAAAAATTCTCAATCATAGTATAAGTTGGTCATAGGGATGGTAGTATAGTATGGAGAATATAGTCAATGATTCTGTAACATCTTCCTGTGTTGATAGATAGTAACTGCCTCAGTGGGGAGGAGGATTTAATAATATGGGTAACTGTCAAACTTGATACACATTGTTATATACTTGAAACCAATATAAGATTGTATATCAATGATACTTCAATGAAAAAAAAACCTCATGGGAAGTAGTTCAGCTCCTCTCAAACAGGTGTTAGGTCAAATGTGCAGTTAATACTGAAGGTACCTCCATACCAATTATGAAAATACTGAAATATTTCTGTCCCTAGTTGTTAAAGGCTTCTGTTCCTGAGCCCCCATCCCCCAACACCCCCACTTCAAGCATCCCCCCACCAACCAGAAATATACCTGCCCCAGCAGGCACCTCTAGGACCCTGCTCCGAAGCTGTTCAGTAGGGGTAACTAACAGGCCATTAACAAATAGTCATCACTGGAAGTAGCAGCAATTCATGGGCTAAAGGGAAGACCCTGGAGATGGGACTGTTGATAACAGTAACAATTGCTACTGAAACAAATTAAAAAAAAAAAAGCATCTGCCATAGCAGCTCACTCCAGTGAGCAATCCTTCCTGTTGTTGACAACATTGTAAATGTCTCTCTGTATAAATGAGATGTCACTTTTTCCAACAGAAATAAAAAGGCATTAAATTATCACCACAGATACACATGCCAGTTACTAGTAGGGCAGTGGTTGTAAAGAGTTATATATTTACCTGTGAGTCACTGCTTCTTTGTACAATACTGTTGGAAATATCTCCAGAGTTTCCACAATGAAAGATGTCTGCTTGGAAATACTCTGATATCAATCTCTCAACAATTGATAAGCAGAAAGCAAAAGAGCCTTACCTTTCCTATTAGGTGGTCTTTTCTTTGTTCCATCACCATCAAAACATTTAATAAAAATAAGCTTGGAAATAAATTACGCACAGAAAACAAAAAATCCCACAAACACATGGAGGTTTAACAACATGTTCCTAAATAACCAATGGATCACTGACCAAATAAAAAGAGATCAAGCAAAATATGGAGACAAATGACAACAATAATTCAACACTGCAAAATCTGTGGGATGCAGCAAAGGCCGTGCTAAGAGGGAAGTATATTGCAATACAGACCTGCCTCAGGAAAGAACACTCCCATATGAACAGTCTAAACTCACAATAAACAAAACTAGAAAAGGAAGAACAAATGAGGCCCAAAGTCACTAGAAGGAGAGGTATAATAAAGATTAGAGCAGAAATAAATAAAATAAAGAAAAATAAAACAATAGAAAGAATCAGTGAAAGCAGGAGCTGGTTCTTCAAGAAAATAAACAGAACAGATAAACCCCTAGCCAGACTTATGAAGAAAAAAGAGAGTCTACACACATAAAAAGAATCAGAAATGAAAGAAAAAATCACTATGGACACCACAGAAATACAAAGAATTATGACAGAATACTATGAAAAATTACATGCTAACAAACTGGATAACCCAGAAGAAATGGACAACTTTCTAGAAAAATACAACCTTCAAAGGCTGACCCAGGAGGAACCAGAAAATCTGAAGAGACCAATTACCAGCAAAGAAATTGAATTGGTAATCAAAAACCTACCTAAGAACAAAACTCCTGGTCCACATGGTTTCACTGCTGAATTTTATCATACATTTAGTGAAGACCTAATAAACATCTTCCTTAAAGTTTTCCAAAAAGTAGAAGACAGAATACTCCCAACTCATTCTACGAGGACAACATCACCCTAATACCAAAACCAGGCAAAGACACCACAAAAAAAGAAAATTACAGACCAATATCCCTGAAGAACATAGATCCAAAAATACTCAACAAAATATTAGCAAACCAAATTCAAAAATACATCAAGACTTCCGGGAAGATGGCGGTGTGAGAAGGGCGGCGGAAATCTCCTCCCAAAACCTTATATATTTATGAAAGGACAACAAATACAACTACTCCTAAAAAAGAGACCAGAAGATACAGGGCAGCACATAGCCTGCACCTACACCTGAGAGGACACGGCACCCTGCAACGCGGGGAAGATACGGAGCTGTGACCCGGTGGGACACGAGCACTCCCCCACCCCAGCGAACCGGTGGGAGGGGAGGATTCAGAGCAGGGAGGGAGTGAAAGTACAAGCCCGCGAAATAACCAGCCCTGGTGCTTTGCGCCGGGAGCACTGACACACATCACGCAGTGTATCGGAGATTGGAGAGACAGAGGGTGCAGGATGTGAGCCAGGGAAAACACCCGGGTCCTTGCAGCCGGCTCCCAGGACAAAAGAAAAGTGTGCAGTTTTTTTTTAGCCGTCTTAGGGGAAAAAGGGCCCAGGATCATCCTAGCAGGCTGGGAGTCCTGGAGAATTTCAGACCCATTAGCTGGTGACTGAGAAAGAGTAGCCACACTCAGACTTCCCACAGAGATCAACAGCCTCCCATTCGTTCCTGCCCCGCCAGAGCTACAAAGGGCCCTGCAGAGCGGTGCAGCCATGGCTGCAGAATAGTGGAGCAATGGTGCCACCTACAGCATCCCCACAGAGTGTACTCCTGGGGGGCTTTTCTTCTTTTTTCCTTCTGTTTTCTTTTCTTTTCCCTCTTTTCTCTTTTCTCCATTTTTTTTTCTTTTTAAAACTCTTAAAAAGCCCAGCTGACATACATGGCACCTACCAGTGACCACTTCTATTGCCATGAAAAGACAGAGGAATATGGTACAAACAACACTCACCCAGACCCAGACAACACCAGAGGGGAACCTGAAGGGATGGAAATTCACAACCTTCCGGAAAAATAATTCAGAACAAAAGTCATAACCATACTGATGAATCTACAGAGAAGTATGCAAGAGCTGAGGGAGGATGTGAGGGAAGTGAGGAAAGACAATGCAGAATTGAGAGAAGTGACCGACGGGCTTAGCAGCAGACTACCCAAGATGCAAGAGACTGTTAATGGAATAGAAATCAGAGAACAGGAATACAGAGAAGCTGAGGCAGAGAGGGATAAAAGGACCTCTAGGAATGAAAGAATATTAAGAGAACTGTGTGACCAATCCAAACGGAACAATATTCGCATTATACGAGTACCAGAAGAAGAAGAAAAAGAAAAAGGAATAGAAAGTGTCTTTGAAGAAATAATTCCTGAAAACTTTCCCACGCTGGGGAAGGAAATAGTCTTGCAGTCCACGGAAGCCCACAGATCTCCCAACACAAGGGACCCAAGGAAGACAACACCAAGACACACAATAATTAAAATGGCAAAGATCAAAGATAAAGACAGAGTATTACAAGCAGCTAGAGAGAGAAAAAAGATCACCTACAAAGGAAAACCCATCAGACTATCATCAGACTTCTCAACAGAAACCTTACAGGCCAGAAGAGAATAGCATGATATATTTAACGTAATTAAACAGAAGGTCCTTGAACCAAGAATATTGTGTCCAGCACCATTATCATTTAAATATGACAGAGGGATTAAACAATTTCCAGACAAACGGAAGCTGAGAGAGTTTGCCTCTCATAAACCACCACTACAGGATATCTTAAACGGACGGCTCTAGAGGGAACCACTCCTAAGGCTAAAAAGATGTCACCAGAGAAAATAAAATTATAGCAAAGAAAGCAGACCATCCAAATACTAACTAAGGCAAAGAATAAAACACCTAGTATATAAAGAATGGAGGAGGAAGAATAAGAAGGGAGAGAAATAAAGAAACATCAGATGGTGTTTACAATAACTTAACAAGAAAGTTAAGTTAGATTGTTAGATAGTAAAGAAGCAACCTTTGAACCTTTGGTAACCACGAATCTAAAGCCAGCAATGGCAATTAGTGCATATCTATCAATAATCACCCTAAATATAAATGGACTGAATGCACCTATAAAAAGACACAGAGTAATAGAATGCATAAAAAAGCAAGACCCATCTATATGCTGCTTACAAGAGACTCACCTCAAACCCAAGGATATACACAGACTAAAAGTGAAGGGATGGGAAAATATATTTCATGCAAACAACAAGGAGAAAAAAGCAGATGTTGCAGTACTTGTATCAGACAAAATAGACTTCAAAACGAAAAAGTAGCAAGAGATAAAGAAGGACATTACATAATGATAAAGGGGTCTGTCAAACAGGAAGATATAACCATTATAAATATATATGCACCCAACACAGGAGCGCCAGCATATGTGAAACAAATACTAACAGAATTAAAGGAGGAAATAGAAAGCAATGCATTCATTTCAGGAGACTTCAACACACCACTCACTCCAAAGGACAGATCAGGCAGACAGAGAATAAGTAAAGACACAGAGGCACTGAAAAACACACTAGAACAGAAGGGCCTAACAGACATCTACAGAACTCTACACCCAAAAGCAACAGGATACACATTCTTCTGAAGTGCACATGGAACATTTTCCAGAATAGACATTATACTAGGTCACAAAAAGAACCTCAATAAATTAAAAAATATTGAAGTTCTACCAACCAACTTCTCATATCACAAAGGTATAAAACTAGAAATAAATTTTAGACAGAAATCAAAAAGGCTCACAAATACATGGAGACTTAACAACATTCTCCTAATTAATCAATGGGTTAATTACGAAATCAAAACAGAAATCAGAGAATATATGGAGACTAATGACAACAACAACACAAAGCCACAACTTCTGTGGGATGCAGCAAAGGCAGTCCTAAGAGGAAACTATATTGCAATCCAGGCTTATTTAAAGAAGGAAGAACATTCCCAAATGAATAGTCTAAAGACACAATTACTGAAATTGGAAAAAGAAGAACAAATGAGGACCAAAGTCACCAAAAGGACGGACATAATAAAGATCAGAGAAGAAATAAATAAACCTGAGAAGAATAAAACAATAGAAAAAATCAATGAAACCAAGCTGGTTCTTTGAAAAAATAAACAAAATAGATAAACCCCTAGCCAGACTCATTAAGAGAAAAAGAGAATCTACACACATAAATAGAATCAGAAATGAGAAAGGAAAAATAACGACTGACCCCACAGAAATACAAAGAATTAGAATATTATGAGAAACCATATGCTAACATGCTGGAAAACCTAGAAGAAATGGACAACTTCTTAGAAAAACACAACCTTCCAAGACTGACCAAGCAAGAAACAAAAACTAAACAGACCAATCACCAGCAACGAAATTGAATCGGTAATCAAAAAACTACCCAAGAACAAAACCCCCGGACCACATGGATTCACCTCTGAATTCTATCAGACATATAGAGAAGAAATAACACCCATTCTCCTTAAAGTTTTCCAAAAAATAGAAGAGGAGGGAATATTTCCAAATTCATTCCATGAAGCCAGCATCACTCTAATACCAAAACCGGGCAAAGACCTCACCAAAAAAAAAAAATTACACACCAATATCCCTGATGAACGTAGATGCAAAAATACTCAACAAAATATTAGCAAACCGAATTAAAAAATACATCAAGAGGATCATACACCATGATCAAGTGTGATTCATCCCAGGGATGCAAGGATGGTACAACATTCAAAAATCCATCAACATCACCCACCACATCAAAAAAAAGAACAAAAACCACATGATCATCTCCATAGATGCTGAAAAGGCATTTGACAAAATTCAGCATCCATTCATGATTAAAACTCTCAACAAAATGGGTATAGAGGGCAAGTACCTCTACATCATAAAGGCCATATATGACAAACCCACAGCTAACATCCTACTTACCAGTGAGAAGCTGAAAGCTTTTCATCTAAGATCAGGAACATTCAGGGATGCCCACTCTCTCCACTGTTATTCAACATAGTAATGGAGGTCCTAGCCATGGCATTCAGACAAAACAAAGACATATAAGGCATCCAGATTGGTAAAGAAGAAGTCAAATTCCCACTATTTGCAGATGACATGATACTGTACATAAAAAACCCTAAAGACGCCACTCTAAAACTACTAGAACTAATATATGAATTCAGCAAAGTTGCAGGATACAAAATTAATACACAGAAATCTGTTGCTTCCCTATACACTAATGATGAACTAACAGAAAGAGAAATCAAAAAAAAATTCCATTCACAATTGCATCAAAAAGAATAAAATACCTAGGAATAAACCTAACAAAGAAAGTGAAAGATCAATACCCTGAAAACTACAAGACACTCCTAAGAGAACTTAAAGAGGACACTAACAAATGGAAATGCATCCCATGCTCTTGGCTAGGAAGAATAAATATTGTCAAAATGGCTATACTACCTAAAGCAATCTACAGATTCAACGCAATCCCTATCAAACTACCAACAGCTTTCTTCAATGAACTGGAACAAATAATTCTAAAATTCATATGGAACCACAAAAGACCCCGAATAGCCAAAGCAATCCTGAGAAGGAGGAATAAAACAGGGGGAATTACACTCCCTGACTTCAAGCTCTACTACAAAGCCACAGTAATCAAGACAATTTGGTACTGGCACAAAAACAGACCCACAGACCAGTGGAACAGAATAGAAAATCCAAACATTAACGCAAACATCTACAGTCAATTAATATTTGATAAAGGAGCCTTGGATATACAATGGGGAAACGACAGCCTCTTCAGCAGCAGGTGTTGGAAAAACTGGACAGCTACATATAAGAGAATGAAACTGGACTACTGTCTAACCCCATACACAAAGGTAAACTAAAGGTGGATCAAAGACCTAAATGTAAGTCATGAAACCATAAAACTCTTAGAAAAAAACATAGACAAAAATCTCTTGGACATAAACATGAGAGACTTCTTCATGAACATATCTTCCTGGGCAAGGGAAACAAAAGCAAAAATGAGCAGGTGGGACTATATCAGGCTGAAAAGCTTCTGTACAGCAAAGGACACCATCAGTAGAACAAAACGACACCCTACAGTATGGGAGAATATATTCATAAATGATGTATCCGATAAGGGGTTGACATCCAAAATATATAAAGAACTCACGCACCTTAACAAACAAAAAGCAGATAATCCAATTAAGAAATGGGCAGAGGACATGAATAGACACTTCTCCAAAGAAGAAAAATTCAGATGGCCAACAGGCACATGAAAAGATCCTCCACATTGCTAATCATCAGAGAAATGCAGATTAAAACCACAATGAGATATCACCTCACACCAGTGAGGATGGCCAACATCCAAAACACAAACAACAACAAATGTTGGCGAGGATGTGGAGAAAAGGGAACCCTCCTACACTGCTGGTGGTACTGCAAATTAGTTCAACCATTGTGGAAAGCAGTATGGAGGTTCCTCAAAAAACTCAAAATAGAAATACCATTTGACCCAGGAATTCCACTCCTAGGAATTTACCCTAAGAATGCAGCAGCCCAGTTTGAAAAAGACATACGCACCCTTATGTTTATCGCAGCACTATTTACAATAGCGAAGAAATGGAAGCAACCTAAGTGTCCATCCATAGATGAATGGATAAAGAAGATGTGGTACATATACACAATGGAATATTATTCAGCCATAAGAAGAAAACAAATCCTACCATTTGCAACCACATGGATGGAGCTAGAGGGTATTATGCTCAGTGAAATAAGCCAAGCTGAAAAAGACAAGTATCAAATGATTTCACTCATATGTGGAGTATAAGAACAAAGAAAAAAACTGAAGGAACAAAACCACAGCAGACTCACAGAACCCCAGAATGGACTAATAGTTACCAAAGGGAAAGGGACAGGGGAAGATGGGTGGAACGGGAGGGATAAGGAGGAAAAAGGGGCATTACGATTAGCAGATGTAATGTGGTGGGGGGGGGGCATGGGGAGGGCTGTACAACTCAGAGAAGACAAGTAGTGTTTCTAGAGCATCTCACTATGCTGATGGACAGCGACTGTAATGGGGTTTGTGGGGGGGACCTGATGAAGAGGGTAGTTTAATAACCATAATATTGCACATGAAATTGTAGATTAATGATACCAAAATAAATTATTTAAAAAAATACATCAAAAAGATCATCCATCATGATCAAGCAGGATTTATTCCAGGGATGCAAGGATGGTACAATAATAGAAAATCCATCAATTTCATCCACCACATCAACAAAACGAAGAACAAAAACCACTTGATTATCTCTATAGATGCTGAAAAAGCATTCAACAAAATTTCACATCCATTCATGAAAAACCTCTCAACAAAATGGGTACAGAGGGCAAGTACCTCAACATAAGAAAGGCCATATATGAAAACCTACAGCCAACATCATACTTAACAGCGAGAAACTGAATCCCTTTCCTTTGAGATCAGGAACAAGACAAGGATGCCCACTCTCCCCACTTTTATTCAACATAGTTCTGGAGGTCCTCGCCATGGCAATCAGAAAACACAAAGAAAAAAAGGCATCCAGACTGGTAAAGAAGAAGTTAAACTGTCACTGTTTGTAGATGACATGATATTGTACATAAAAAACCCTAAAAATCCACTCCAAAACTACTAGAACGAATATCTGAATTCAGCAAAGTTCCAGGACACAAAATTAATACACAGATATCTGTTGCATTCCTATGCACTAATGATGAACTAGCAGAAAGAGAAATCAGGAAAACCATTCAATTCACAATTGCATCCAAAAGAATAAAATACCTAGGAATAAACCTAACCAAAGAAGTGAAAGACCTATATTCTGAAAAATACAAGACACTTTTAAGAGAAAGAGGATACTAATAAATGTAAATTCATCCAATTCTTTTCAGTATGAAGAAGTAATATTGTCAAATGGCCATCCTGCCTAAAGCAATCTACACATTCAATGCAATTCCTATCAAAATACCAACAGCATTCTTCACTGAACTAGAGCAAATAGTTCTAAAATTCATATGGAACCACAAAAGATCCTGAATAGCCAATGCAATTCTGAGAAGGAAAAATAAAGTAGGGGGGGATTATGCTCCCTGACTTCAAGTTCTACTATAAAACTATAGTAATCAAGACAATTTGGTACTGGCACAAGAACAGACCCATAGACCAATGGAACAGACTAGAGAGCCCAGATATAAACCCAAGCATATATGGTCAATTAATATATGATAAAGGAGCCATGGACATACTATGGGGAAATGACAGCCTCTTCAACAACTGGTGTTGGCAAAACTGGACAGACAGCTAGCTACATGCAAGAGAATGAAACTGGATTATTGTCTATCCCCATACACAAAAGTAAACTCAAAATGGATCAAAGACCTGAATGTAAGTCATGAAACCATAAAACTCTTAGAAGACAACATAGCCAAAAATCTCCTGAATATAAACATGAGCAACTTTTTCCTGAACGTACTTCCTTGGGCAAGGGAAAGAAAAGCTAAAATGAATACATGGGACTACATCAAACTAAAAAGCTTCTGAACAGCAAAGAACACCATCAACAGAACAAAAAGTCATAGTACAGTATGGGAGAATATATTTGTTAATGACATATCCAACAAGGGGTTAACATCCAAAATATATAAAGAACTCACATGCCTCAGCAACGAGAAAGCAAATAACCCCATTAAAAAATGGGCGGAGGATATGAACAGACAATTCTCCAAAGAGGAAATTCAGATGGCCAACAGGCACATGAAAAGATGCTCCACATTGCTAATTATCAGAGATACGCAAATAAAAACCACAGTAAGATATCACCTCACACAAGTTAGGATGACCAGTATCAAAAAGACTTAAGAATAACAAATGCTGGCGAGGATGCGGAGAAAGGGGAACCCTCCTACACTACTGGTGGGAATGTAAGCTAGCTCAACCATTGTGGAAATCAATATGGAGGTTACTCAAAAAACTAAAGATAGAAATACTATTTGACCCGGGAATTCCACTCCTAGGAATTTACTGAAAGAATGTAATTTCTCAGATCCAAAATGACATATGCACCCCTGTTTATCGCAGCACTTTTTACAATAGCCAAGATATGGAAGCAACCTAAGTGTCCATCTGTAGATGAATGTGTGAAGGAGAGGTGGTACATATACACAATGGAATACTATTCAGCCATAAGAAAGAAACAAATCCTACCATTTGCAACAACATGGATGGAGCTGGAGTATACTATGCTCAGTGAAATAAGTCAGGCAGAGAAAGACAAGTGCCAAATGATTTCCCTCATTTGTGGAGTATAACAACAAAGCAAAACTGAAGGAACAAAGCAGCAACAGACTCACAGACTCCAAGAAAGGACTAGAGGTTACCAAAGGGGAGGGATGGGGAAGGGCGGATTGGGAGGGAGGGAGAAAGGGTATTATGATTGGCACACATGGTATGTGGGGATCATTGGAAAGACAGTGTAGCACAAAGAAGGCAAATAGTGACCCTATGGCATCTTACTATACTGATGGGCAGTGACTGCAATGGGGTATGGGGGGACATGATAATATGGGTGAATGTAGTAACCACATTGCTTTTTCATGTGAAACCTTCATAAGAGTGTATATCAATAATACCTTAATTTAAAAATGTTAAAAAAATAATAATTAGCTTGGATTTATATTTGTCCTGTAATACACCAGCTAATCAAATAAATCCCACAAGATAAACATTATTCTTGGGAAGAGAGACCTTATTTTATAAGCTTACATGGGCAAATGATGCTGGAACCTTTGAAGAGATGTTCTAATTCCTAGGTCTACTTTGAAAATACAGAGATACTCTTAAATTCGTATTTCACAACAGAATTTATATTATTAGAGCCACATTTTAAATGTAGGCCGCTTACAACCACTTGTAATTGTAATTAAGAAATAATAATGATTATTATATGACATCAGAACATGCTTTGCAAAAAAACCCAGCGGAAAATAAATCTGTTAATAAACGTTCTCTGGCAGGAAGAGATAAGAGCATAATTTTGCTTTCCACATTATTTGTTACTGTATGTTATTTTTATTCTAAGGGAAAAAAAAAGAGTAAGGTGGGAAAACATTGGGACACTGAAAGATAACAGCTAGGGACAAAGATTCCTGTTCTTCAAATAGCCAAATGTCTTTGAAGCCTGTAAATCAATAACCAAAATACCATTTCAAGGGTTTTTGATTTAGTCTCAAACCCCTTTCTTCAGAGTCAAAGAGAAGGTAATGAAGCACTGGCCTGCAACAGTTACTGTGTCTCATACACATGGGACTGGCATGAGCCCCAGCCAGGAGCTTTTTGAGCTCAGTGACAATTTCTAAAGTAGAAACAGGCCTGCCTATATCATCAACACCTAGAGAGGAAAAGGGATTTCTAAAAGGTTTAGATTTAGGATTTTTTTAATGTAAATGAGAAAGATTTAATGTTTACTTCCAAAAAAGAAAACTATTCCATTTTGTTACATTTTTAACTTGGACTGCTACAAAAAAGCAAAAGAAGTCCACTGAATCATAATTAGCAAGATTCATTTAGCTCTTCCTGCATGCAGGACACCTCATTTAATCTTCACAGCAGACGCATGAAGCAATACACTATTAGTCCACCCATTTTACCTATGAGAGTGCTGAGGCTCAGAGAGGTTGCTTGAAGTCAACTAGGTTGTACGTGGGAGCTAGGGGCAATCCAGACAGAAAAAGCTGTGTTCATATGTACTACTCTGTATGCTAACAAATCAGTAATTTCAATGGCAATGGTTGAGACTACGTTTAGTGGGACAAGAAGGTATATATACAAGTTTAATTTCTTCTTTAATTTCTTTTACCCACAATTGCCTCACAGGCTTTCACTTTAATGAAATATGTTTCTGAATCTGCCTAATGTATTCTAGACTTCTGTCATGTTAAAACTCAACATCTGGTTGAATTTTTGTTTAACATTTTAGAATATGTTTATCAGTAACCTTAATCCTTCTCCAAGTTATGTGAAGAACCACTTAAATTTTCAAAGTCATGTGAATCCAAATTGAGTAAATGATTGCTTAAACAGAGTTGGAAACAGTTTCTATCCAAAGGCTGAATCTTCTATGAACTGCAACCCTGACAAGGGAAGGTATTGATGTCTGTGTACCTTTTCATTTTGAACAGTATTTACACAGTCCAGCGTGTCTCCAAACAAGAAGCTCTGAAGTAGCCCATACGTAAAAACACCCAACACTATGGCAACTGGAAATGACAGTGATTGATCATGTTACCAATAGAAATTGTTTGCCAGGGACAGAGAAACAACTCAAAACCACACCTTACTGGAAAACAACCCAATTAAAGAATAACCTGTGGTAGTGGTTGTTTTAAGTGTTTGTCAAATTTTTATACTTTTATGTTAGGACATCTATCTTCATATTAACTCCAGAGAGGTAATTAATATGTCTCCTAAAGAAATGTTCATGAATTCATTCATTCACCTATTTGAGAGATTATTTGCTTAAAGTAGGTGTCCTTCCATGGTAGGTACTATGCCAAATGCAGGACATAGCTCTATGAACAAGACAAGCAGGGAGCATGCCTCACCAAGCTTCCAGTGAGCAAATGGGCAACAAAGAGATGGTGAGATACAGTTTGCTGCCTGACTGTAAGGTGCTCTTGGTAGCTTGGGCACACAGGACTTCCCAGAGGAAGTGATGGCTAAGCTGGGGCCTGATGCAGGTGCATGAACTAGCTTATCAAAGCAGGGAAGGGAGGTATGCGGCCTCAGAGGGGAGTTCCAGGCAGAGGAATCAGCAGGTACAAAGGTCTGGAG
The DNA here is from genome assembly GCA_032199065.1 of Smutsia gigantea. NCBI lineage: Eukaryota > Metazoa > Chordata > Mammalia > Pholidota > Manidae > Smutsia > Smutsia gigantea. The sequence continues at coordinate 85,113 of JAVSCE010022381.1, read as the reverse complement.
GACAGAACACAGGGCATGTTAAGGAACCAAGGTAGTTCTGTGTGGCTGAAACATGTAGTTATAGGCGTGGTGGTGGACGGAAAGAGAACTGGCAAGATAGGGAGGAAGGAGGCACAAGATGAAGAAGCCTGTACCTAAAGGACCAGCAATGACAAAGAATGAACTCTTGCTGCACATACACTATGGGTAAATATCACAGACGTAATGTAAAGTAAAAGAAGCCACCATAAAAGAGGGCATGCTATATGATTCCATTTGTATGAAATTCAAACTAGACAAAATTGATCAGTGATGATAGAGATCCAAAAATGCGGGAGGGTGCTCACTTTGAACAGGACATGAAAACAGGTGCTGGAAGTGTTCTATATCTTCATCTGGGCTGTGGTTAAACTGATTATACATAGACACAAATTTATCAAGTTTACACTTATAATGGGTGCATGTTGCCTTAAGAAAGTTATGCCTTAATGAAAAGGGAAAAAATCAAATGAGCAAAATTAATACCTAAGTAACAAAAAAATGACTTCACATATTAGAAAATGATCTCTTTATATGAATCAAAATGACCAATAATTTCTAAATAAAATGTGCAATGTGGAGTTATAGACAAGCCTTAATTATATTGTCCTTATAGAAAAACCATATACATGCACATACTATATGTATATACCTATAGTATACACATATAGTAAGCATAATCATCAAACATAAGATAGTATAACCTATCCTGAGGATAAAATCAGAGTAGGAATACACAAGAGACTTCAACTGCATTGGTAAAGTCTTAAGCTGGGTGAACATACATGGGTATTCATTCTAGTATTCTATGTATCTTTTAGTACCTATTCAATCTTTTGTTTTTTCCATAATTAAAAAAAAACACTACTATCTGCAGGTGCAAAGCAATTAAAGGAGTGCTGTTGGAATCTAGGCATGAAATGATGGCAGCTTACCTACTAGAGTGGCTGTAAGGATAGAGAGAAGAGGACCTACAGCAAGGAGAGAGATGTGGAAGGTAAGTCACTAGCATTTGGTAATCCTGAAATGCAGGCATGAGAGAGAGGACAAAGACAAGGTTTCTGCTTGGCCAACTGAATGGATGCTGGTGCCATTTATTGAAATGGGGAAACAGAAATATGAGTGAGATTTTAGAGAGGGTGAGAGAATAATGAGTCCAGTTTTTGACAGAGTGACTTTGAAATGTCTCCAAATGGAGATTTCCAAGAAGCAGTTGAAACTACAGTCTGAAGATGAGGAATGAAAACTGAGCTAAGGATAGATTTGTGAGCCATCAACAAAGAGCTGATGATTTAAACCACAGACTTGGACAAAACTCTCATAAAGTAGAGTAAGCCTAGAAGAGAGTTTAGGAGGGAATCTTAAGGCTGCAGAGGGGAGTCACAATAGAGACAGAAAGATCAGCCCAAGAGATTGGAGGAAAAGCATGAGTGCATATCTGGTAGTGAGAAGAAAAGTGTTTCAAGGAGAGCATGGTTAACAGTGCCAAGTTCAGATGCAAGTTCAGGGAAGATAAGAACCAAAAAGTAGCTATTGGATTTGGCAGCTAGGTAGTCCTTAGTGATTATCAGTAGAGCTGTTTCCAAGAAAGGTGGGGAGGAATTCAGCTTGGGTAAATTGAAAACTGGATAGAAGGGAATAGAGATATAAACTGTGAACTTTTTTTTTTCAGGAAATTTGGCCCTAAAGGAAAAGAGACAAATAGCAGAGGAGCAGGAAAGAGGCTGGATAAGGGAGGATAATTGGTTTGCATTTTTTCAAGCTGAGGTACACATCAAATTTAAGTCTAAATTTGTCATCATGGAATTTAAGTTATGATAAAGGAAAAAGAATGAATATATTATCATATATTTTATACAGACATATTGAAAATGAAGCAAACACAGCAAGGCGCTGATCAAGACAACCCCTGCTTACAAATATACTTAAGTCATGTGAGCATTCAGAGCTGTGAAATAAAGCATAAGCTGGACACATTTTAAACCATGAAGCAGCACATTATAGCCAAAAGAAAAATGGATGTTAAATGACTACTGTTAGAAAAAAGGCCCTACACAGTTCCCTCCCCTCCTGCATGTACTAGTACAAAAAACATTCTTTGGCATTGAATGAAAGAATGAGTTTGAGCCTAACAGATAAAATAAAATTAAGTTAATGGCCTTTTAGTTTCACATGCTTTTCAACCATTATTAAATACTTACCAGCTTTGGAGTTTTCAGGATGCTTGTCAGGGTGACATTCCAGGGCTCTGACCTTAAATTCTGCCAGGATTTGTTCAACCTAAAACAAACATACTATTTAGCATGAAGGAAGAAGTTGGGCATCAGTTATTCCGAAAAAGCCATGATCAAACCCAACTCTTTATATTTGTATTTGTATTTTTTATTCTAATAAATAATTTCCTCATTAATGAAATTCAGAAAACATGTATTAAAGGCTCCTATTCAAACAGTGGTCTGTGACGACAGATTAACTTGCTACGATATTTAGATGATAGCACCTACAAGCTCAATATATTTAAATGCCAAAAAATGGTCAGATAGGTTTATCCTAAGAATATGTAAAAGATGTGTTCACACAACTGAGTTCTTCAAAAGATGCTTAGCCACCACTCATTATTCAGGGAGGACTGATCAATTTATAAATTATCTATTACAAAGCTCCTTCTTCCTGCCTTTTAGCCCTTGTCTTTTTTATTAAGAATTTCACAATTTTTAGAAGAAGACATAATTTCACAGGGATGGTAGTACAACATGGAGAATATAGCCAGTGATTCTGTAACATCTTCCTATGTTGACAGATAGTAACTGCACTAGTGGGGGTGAGGATTTAATAATATGGGTAGCTGTTGAACCACTGTGTTGTATACTTGAAACCAATATAGGATTGTATTATCAATGATACTTTAATAAAAAAAAGACATAATTCAAGCCTGATAATTTTGTTACCAATTAATAGCTTGGTTAGAGATTTTGACTGGGAAAACAAACTTCAGCCTAAGTAAAATGAGGTTTGAGGGCTGTCTATGATTTGATTTGATTTCACTCACCCATCTAATCCTTATTATCATCATTTATCAAGACTTGCCTTTATTAATCATAACTGCAGTAACAGAAGCAGGAGATAACAGAGGATTCCTGACTCTTGGAATCTGATTGTTTCATTTTAAAATCCGAGTTCTGTCCTGAGACTTTAGGCAAGTTATGTATCATTATATTACATGAATAATGTAAGTAGAGCACTTAACACAAAGTCTGATCATAGTAATAACTCAATAACAGTAGATATTTTTTTTTATTAAATGTCAGTGGTCAAGTAACTTGTCTGAAGTCATTTAGCTAGTTACTAAAAAAGCTAAGTTTTTTTGTTAACTAAGTAGTTGGACTTCAAATCCAATAATCTTAGCCACTGTTTTATGTGACCAAATTTTTCAGGCTTAGGGACCTTTAACAAGTTCCATATGTACTATTCACTAATTAGTGAAAGAAAATTACCCCTTGTTTGAGAAATGAACTCTCAAGAAGTTCAGGTCAATGTTGCTGTAAGATTCATGGCAGAAAAAAAGATTCATGGGAGCAAGACATTTTTAAGATCTCTGTCACCCTTAATCAATTCTCATAAAAAATTTCTTTATTTTTATAATCGAAGTCAGGCTGTACTAAATATGCATGTGCATAAAGTCCAGACAGCCTGGGCTTTGTATATATGCATATTTACTGAGAACCCCTTGGATAACAGGAAGAGTCAGACTCCTTGTTAAGAACTGTAATTAATTGTGTTCCCTCTCCCTGGGTGCTCTCCTTAACCATCAGTCACTGTAACTGCCTATAAAACAAAGAAAACTGAGAATTATTTTAAAATTTTAAGCTGATTAATACTCTATAAAGAGTCTAGTAGTAGTAAGAATTTTTAATTAACAAGTAATTTATGAATATTCACAAACTGTCTTTGAAAAAATTTCTATCAATACAGAATAAAAAGGAAAAGCCTCTTTACCCTTCTCTCAAGATAACAGGTTACATCCTTCAAGATATATTTTTTATACATTTATATACTTATTTATACACACACACACACACACACACACACAGAGGTTTTAACAATAAATAGATATAATTACCCCTATCTAAGAAAGGCAGAAATTTTGGGTTTTTATTGTTTTTTAATTTGTATCTCATTAGGAAATATTAATATTAGCCCATGGAAAAAAATGTGTTAAAATGGTTAATTCTCAATAGCACTAGCATGTGTGATTGCTAGCTTCTCCTTTATATTTTCTGTATTGTGCAAATCTATTATTTTTAAAATATGGACTATATCTGTCTCCCATTACTTTTCATAGTTTGTCACAAAGTTTATCTCAGATCTCCGGCTGAAGGCTGGTTCTGGGAAAACTAACCGGTAAAGTGAGTTAGTTTGTCTTGGGCATGTTTTATTTATCTCCTGGCATCCCCACCCTATGTGCCCAATCCCCAGTGCCATTACAATAATAATAATGATCACAGCTAAGATTTATTGAGATTTGCTCTGTGCCAGGCATTGTTCTAAGCACTTTGCATATAGCATCTCATTTAATTCCCACAACTCTATGAGGTGGGTACTCTTATTATTCACATTTTGCAGATGAGGAAACCTTTTTTGTCGTAAGACAGAGAAGTTACATATTTTTCCCAAGATCACACAGCTAGTAAACAGCACATTTGAACTCCGGCAGTCTGACTCTGAATACCTATAAAAATAGTTACACGTATATGCATGTACTTATTTCATAATACGTAAATATAACATTTATGCATGCGTAATTGGCACACATATGTCATACTCCCAAATATTAAACATTAAGTTTAACATCTTAACATTAGATGTTAACATCTAACATTCCTTTAACATTAAGATCTCTTCATACTCTACATTTCCTTATTGAATATATATTAATTTTAGAGATTAAATTTTAAATTTAAAAACTTACCTTTTCCATATCCTATTAGCACAATATTTTGACCTATGCCAGGAAATACTCTAGTGTGAAACAGGAACTAATCTGATTTCCACTTGGATGGACCTTCTCCAGCTTTCCCTGGCCACACAAATGGCCCCTGTCTCTCCCTCCATGCACTTAAATTTTGACAGCGTAAGATCATTTCAAGCATCATCTCTTTGCTGAAGTTTTTTACATAGTCTTTCTTTAATTCCTGCTGGACTTATACACAGAATCATGTAGCACAGGGCTTATTTGTTTTCAAATTGTTTCCTGTGTATTAGCTTTGGCTCCTCAACTAGATGCCAAATTCTTTATATGCTCACACCACGGCTCGCCTTTTTGTTTTGTTTTGTTTTCCCTCATCACTTCAAGTACTGGCCTGATGCTAAGTGTTGAATATGTTGAATAAATACTTGATGACAGACTGACAGATGTTCTTCAAATAACACAGCTGTAGTGTAATAGGAGCTTTCTGAAAATTGAATTTATTCATTAAAAGAATGAACTAATTCTAGTGATGGAAATTTACAAACTGCAGAATTTATTGCAGAAAAGAGAAAACTCATGTTAATAAATGGGTTAATTAGCACCCATCATTTCAATTCGCTTTGTTTGAAACTGGATTTTTCCCACAAAACTCCAGATATTACAGTATCTCTGGAATAAATTCCATGAGATCATCAGACATCATCCTAATCAAAGGATAATTAATTAAAACATGAGCTATAGAAACAATCTGAACTAAAATATATAATGGCTGTATTGGGTTATAATCATAAAATATAATAACTACCTATTAATCCATAGTGACAAAAATAGTTGAATAAATAAATGTGAGAGAAGGGATAGCTTTTCTTTACAGAAAATTCCAAGAAATAAATGTAAAATCAATGAGGAAAACAGAAAGTTATCATTAGGCAAATACTATAGTAGTAACTATTACAGGTAAGATCCACCAAAGGTGCTAAAATTAGCAGTGAAAGTCTGAAAAGATATGTTATAGTCCCAAAGAATCTTCACCAAGATATTTGTTAATTTGTTAATTATGAAAGGGAAAATAGTAACCATACAGTGAAAAAACCTGACATAAGAAAATTTAACAGACACAACCTTAACCAAGTGATCAAGGTCAATAAGACATGTCAACATCATGAACCCTGACAGGATATACTGAGAAAGGCACAACATCACTTTTGAGGTATTCCTTCCAAGAACCACACCCCAGTCTAATCATAAGAAAACATCAAACAAATCAGAAATAAGGGACATAATACAAAATAATTTACCATTAACCTTCAGAGTGTCCAGGTCATGAAAGATAAGGAAGATGTGAGAAATTGTCATTTTGGAGGAAACACGGAACAGTACAACTGAGTGTAAAGGCTCCTGTCTTCAATCTTGGAAGAAAAAAAGGACATTCCTAGAAAAATTGATGAAATTAGAATGAGACCTACACTTTAGATCAGGCGTTGACTAACTCTGGCCCACAGGCCAAACCTGGACTGCCACCTGTTTTTTAAGTAGTTTTATTGGAAGACAGCCATGGTCATTTAGTTACATATTATCTATGGCTACTTTCTCCTAATGGCAGAGCTGAGTTGTTGTGAAAGAGACCATAAGTCCTGTAAAGTCTAGGGTATTTGTTATCACAAGGTCAGCACAGGGTGTGATGAGCAGAATGCCTAAGTTCAAAGAGGCACTCACTCTGTCAGGCTGCTGTGCTTGCCCAACACTGAGAATCAGTGCCTCCTTAGATTTTGCGTCCTAAGAGCTCTGCCTGCCTCGTCCTAGTCCTTACCTGTCTATCTGGCCCTTTACAGAAAATGCTTGCTGGCTCTGTTGAGTTAATACTATTGTACCAATATTAGTTTTCTGATATTGATCATTGTACTTGGCCTGATAATTGTAAATATAATATTAACATTAAGGGAAGCTGGGTGGAATGCATAAGGAATTCTCTGTATTATTTTTGCCAATTTTCTGTAAGTCAAAAAATATTCCAAAAAGTGGAGCATAAATGATTTTTAAAGCCATGAAACTATTCTGTATGATACTGTAATTGTTTATAATGATATTATCATTGTACCTGTGTCCAAATCCATACAATGTACAAACCCAAGGGTAAACCATAATGTTAACTACTGACTTTGGGCAATTATGATGCATCAGTGTAGGTTCATCACTTGTAACAAGTGTACTACTCTGGTGGAAGTTGGTAATGGGGGAGGCATGTGTGGAGGAAAGAGGTATATGGGAAATCACTGTACCTCCCACTCAATTTTGCTGTGAACCAAAAACTGCTGGTTTAAAAATCATTTCAAAATAAAACTTTTAAAAAAATAACATGAATTATAGGATAGGGTAAATTAGCAATGTTCCAAGGGCACAGTATTACTGTGAGACCAAAACAACACCCACAACCACAACCACAACTTATTATGTGCCAGGCACTGTTTTAAGCACTTTATGTATCATGTCTCATTTAATCTCCACAACTCTACGAGGTGGGTACTATCATTATCCCCATTTGCAGATTAGGAAACCGAGGCATAGAATAGTTAAGTAATTTAAACCCAGGTGGTCTGAAGTTAATTAGAAAGAGAATCAGAAAAAATATAGAGGTTTCCATTTATGGAATTTATGCTCAATTTTCAAGTCCATGAAATCTTGACATCAGGAACTCTTCTTATCATTACTACTGAAATGGTGACCAAATATTAAAACACCAAATAAGATCCACACTAGAGAGGATACCTTACACCACTAGTGTGTGTTGTATGCATTAGTAAGGACTTTAGAGGATTTTATAACCTGTGTCCTTCATGTAAACTCTGATGTAGGGGAAGAAGCTGACTGACTTGGAATCAAACTTCAGTAAATGTTTTTGAAATGAGGGGTATGTTGTTTTCTACTCAACAGCATGGAAATCCTCCCATGGTTTATACGTGTCATTTAATTAATTTCCAACACCAGCTTTAAATTTTAAGAACTGTATACTAAAGCAAAAGAATTATGTGTGTGTCTCAACTGTTATAAGTAGAATCAAAATATCAAGTTTCTTTGAAATTCTAACTGCTAAATTGCTTTGGGATATGAACAGTACTGGTCAATCTTTTAAAGCATAAAATCAAGGAATATCTGAAGTAAAGGAAATCTTTCTAATACAAATCAAGTAAAGGATATGTTACACTAAGTACCCAAAAATGGCATTAAAATTTTTTCAAATGTGAAGGATACATATAAAAAGAAGAGGGGAAAGATATACATAAAAGGAATTGACAAAATTGTGACAGGCCATTTCATTTTACATAAATGATTGTTATCTACACATACTATGCCATTGACAGAATCAGTAAAATAGAACCAGAAGAAGGAATGTGAAGACAATACTTTTAGTCTCCTTTTAATATATGCCTCAGTATGTATGTAGCATATATATGTGTGTGTGTGTGTGTGTGTGTGTGTGTGTGTGTGTGTGTGTGTGTATACACAGCGAAGTATGAGTATAACTGGTAACCAGGAAATGAAACTGTTTTACTCATTATAAACAACAGGATCATTTTTTGTAGTCTATTCAAAACTAATCCTCCTCCTTTGGAAGGAAAGACAATAACATAAGTACAAAAGACCAGTTAAATGGATCAAGAGATTTATTAAGGGGATATAATGACCTTTACTTTATAACCTATTATGACAATATTTTTTAATCCAAATTGTGAAACTTACCAATTTAAATTATATTCTTTTGATTTTAAATAGTTCCTTCAAAAGTTACTTGTCAATAGGGGCATAAAAATCTCAGTCATAATGTAAGGTGCTCATGGGGATGGCAGTGCAGCATGGAGAATATAGCCAATGGTTCTGTAACATCTTCTTATGTTGACAGATAGTAACCACACTAGTTGAGTGAGGATTTAATAATGTGTGCAACTGTTGAACCACTGTGTTGCACACTTAAAATCAATAAAATATTGTGTATCAACTATACTTCAATAAAAAAAAATTGCTCGGCAACCTAAGTGTCCATCAGTAGATGAATGGAAAAAGAATTTGTGGTACATATACATAATGGGATATTATTCAGCCATAAAGAGAAAATAATTCCTCCCATTTGCAAGAACATGGATTGAGCTAGAGGGTGTTATGCTCAGTGAAATAAGCCAGGAAGAGAAAGACAAATACCAAATGATTTCACCTATTTGTGGAGTATAAAAACAAAGCAAAACAGAAGGAACAAACAGCAGTAGACTCATAGACACCATGAAGGGACTAGTAGTTACCAAAGAGGAGGGGTTGGGGAGGGTGGTAGTGGGGGGAGGGAGAAGGGGATTAAGGGGCACAATAATTTGCTATCACAGTATAGGTTGTTCACAGGGACAGTAGTACAGCACAGAAAACACAGTTAATGACTCTGTAACATCTTACAATGTTGATAGGCAGTGACCACACTGGAGAGGATGAGGACTTGATAATTTGTATGAATGCTGAACTACTGTGTTGTGTATTTGAAACCATCATAAGATTGTATATCAATGATACTTTAATTTTTAAAAATTGCTTGGGAATAGTATCATCCAAAGTGTTAATAACACATATGGTAAAAATGGCAATAAGCTTTCTTAATTGCTACAAGCAAATCACCACCAAAATGAAAGAGAGTATATATCACCCCAAAGAGGAAATGTGCAACTAAAAGACTATTATAACCTGTCCTGTGTGTGTGTGTGTGTGTGTGTGTGTGTGTGTTTAACTACTAGTACCTAAGATAACTTCCTCAGCATGAACATAGATATTTTAATCCTTTGTGCACAATATTGCATTCTATTCTGCAAACAGAATGAAGCCCACTTTATTACTAAACACCAGCCTTATGAAACAGATAAGTAAATACTTTGCCTTAAAATATTTTAATATTAATATCTATATTTCAGTCAAATAAAATTATTTAATAATTATTATATAAAATATAAATATGAATATATTTAATAATATAGTTGAAATATATTTCATATTCACCTTAACAGCATTTAAAATACTGAAAAACTGGAAATAAAGGAAATATTTAATAATAAGAGAATAGTCAACTGTTGCACAACAATAAAATGTAAGAAGCAGCCATTAAAATGTGTATGAAGAGTGTTTAATAGCATGGAGAAATTCCTGTTATAATGTTAATAGGTAAAAAGCAGAAATCAGCAAGCATATATAATATCCTCCCAAACAGATCTTCAAAATATATATATGAAAAAGACTAGAGGTTAATATACCAAGCATTAATAGTATTACCCTTGGGAGGTAGAATTATAAACAAATTTTACATAATTTAAAAAGCTTTTATAACCTTATAATTGTCTATGTGGCCCTCTAAAAACATAATTCCATTATAGATCAGGTGAACAGTTACAGAATTTTCACTTTTTGTTTCAGAAGCCACTCTTTTAAGAAGTAATTTCTGCCACACTATTTGAAATATTAACATGGAAAGATGTCTCTTGGTTATATAGTTTAACTGCTACATAAAAGTACATATTTCAGTAAAACACTTAAAATCACTAATTACTAGAAAACTACATTTCATTTCAACTACCGTGTAAATTACCATAATAAAGAGTTAGCTATGTATATATACTATGAAACACTGCCAACAGCACTACAATAAAATTTCAAATATATATTTTTGGTATATTTGGAATAGAGTCTCTGGCCATGAGCTGGAAAACACATATTCAATCAGAAGTGTCCATAAAATCACAAGAGGACACTATGCAATAAAGACCCACACACATTTAAATCCTTGACTTTCTCTGAGCCAAAAGTGCTTTAAAACAATACAAGATTAGATTTTTAAGCAACGTGACTAAAAGTTCAAAGTTAAAACCTTAAACAAAAACTTGAAACACTGTTGTGAAAAAAGAAGAGCATTAGCCACTGTCTTACCGAAGACAATTCATCACATCCCAGTAAGGTGTAGTAATCTTCAGCATCTTCCAAGTTGTAATTCAGTATGGAGTCCATTTAGATTACTAAATCAGTTTTTATTCCCTCTGAAACAAGAGGCACAATGAGCTACAAATGAACAGGAAAAGCCTTTTTAAATCAGGTATACAGCAGCTCGTTCCAAACACCAATAACTAGATGTAAGGCTGGCCACAGTCAATACACCAGACGTCATCCTAGACCTTTGTAAACTCTACCTTTCATTGGCTGTTCACAGAAGAGAGAAGAATAGACCATGCGCCTAACTGTTGCAGTGCTGTCTGGGAACTGTAGTTTGAGTTCATGTAAGGGAGGCCTATGTCGTAAGTCTTGTGGGTTAACAAAGACTGTCCTTCTTTACATACTCCCCAAATTAGCCATCTCTCCATGTCCTCTATATTTTTTTATCTTTTTCCCTTTTTTTTAAGGGATAGCAGAGTATTTGAAACAAGACGTTAAAATCTTAGAATGTGTTAAGTATGAGTAACAGGTGCTTTTCTGAGTGTTTAGAATATTTCATAATTTTCTAAATAGGTTAGGAGTAGAAATAGACTAGGAAAGCAAATTTTCATTCATTTGATAAGTTGTTAATTCAACAAATATTCATTGAGGGCCTATTCTGTGCCCAGCACAGCTGCAGGAAAAGGTGTGGTAAACAAGTCTCAGTTCATAAGGAGCTTACATTCTGATGAAAGGGAACAGACAAGAAACATGCAAACAAATAAGGTCATTTAAAATAGTGATTTGTGCTATGAGGAAAATAAAATAGGACAGTGAGGAGAACTGTATGACGACCACGGTCAGATCACTCTACCTTTTTTATTGAGTTGGCTCTCTCCAGATCCAGGAGTATGTGTGACCTAAGGTGGGTCCAGGGAGTCTGTGTTTTAGCTTATTGTGGCCCTAGGAAATACAGGTCAGGTCTAGGATTTAAAGAATGTGAGTGGTCAGGGATACAATATTTTAATTGCCTTAATCCTTTAAATGACCTCATCAATTCCCACCTTGAAAAAAGATACTTCTTCATTGAGCCCACCTATATATATCCTTTTTAAGACATATTTCTCAAGAGAAATAAGGCATCAAAACATCATTTTACTAGTCCTTCATTATATGCCCTCTCTTACTAAAACTTCTGTATGGAATCTTAAAAAAAAGTACAATTAAATTTTTGGGGGGGGAGGGGAAATTTCACATCCCTTTAGGTATTTGGAAGCCTACTTGGGTTTCAGAAAACCATGACCAGAATAACTGACAAATGGCCTTAAAATGATGTGAAGTCGCTGCTATGGAACAAGGGTGGCAATTCTCAAAAAATTAAATATAGAATTACCATAAGTTGCAGCAATCCCATGCCTAGGTAGATACCCAAGAGAACTGAAAGCAGGGACTTGAACAGGTATTTGCACACCCATGTTCATAGATCATTATTCACAATAACCAAAAGGTATAATCACCCCAAGTGTCCAACAACAGAGGAATAGAAAAACTAAATGTGGTACATACATGCAATGGAGTATTATTTATCCTTAAAAAGGAAAGATATTCTAACAGATGCTACAACATGGATGAGCCTTGAAGACATTATGTTAAATGAAATAATCCAATCACAAAAAGACACATTCTGTATGATTTCACTTATATAAGGTCCTTAGAGTAGTCAAAAGTCATGCAGACAGAAAGAATAATGGAGGTTACCAAAGGCTGGTGGAGGGTTAAATGGGGAATTATTATTTAATGGGAATGGAGCGTCAGTTTTGGAAGATGAAAAAGTTCTGGAGATGGATGGTGCTGATAGGTGCACAACAATGTGAATGTACTTTAATGCCACAGAACTATACACTTAAAATGGTTAAAATGGTATATTTTATGTTATATATATTTTACCACAATTAAAAAGAAAAATGTGAAGTCCCTCAAACACTAGACAATCTTGACTAGAAAAAAAGAGTATTGCCTCTTTACTCTCCATCCTGAGAACAATCAAGACAGTGCTTTGACACTGTCTGAAGAAAAAAAAGATGATTATGAAAGGAATATTGGTAAAGCATTCTCTCATGTTTTATTAAATACAACTCTAAGGCTCTTTTTCCTAAACCATCATGTTCTCACATTCTGCATATTAAAGTTAGTAGAATCCTAGGCACACTCAACATCTGCTGCCAGCAGAAGAAATTGGTAAATACTTTCTGAAACAGAAATTGCCATATCAAAAATCAGAATTTACATAAATATTATCTAAGCAATACCATACCTAGGAATGTATCCAACGATTATTATCAAGAGTGTGTACAAAGATATAGCAATGATATTAGTTATCTTAACCAAAACAGAGTTATAATAATGAAAATAATTTTAAAAAATTAAATGTTAGCTAGGGAAAAAATGAAATACCCAACAATCATATAAGCAATGGTCCCCATACAATAGTATACCATGCAGTCATTTAAAATTATGCAGAAACATATTTAATGCCTGAGAAATGTTCACACTCCATCGTTAGTGAAAAAAATGATTACAAAACAGTATGGACTATGTAAAAATTCACTACAACCTATGCACATTACTGGGTATAAGGTACATCTCAATTTAAAAAGTAAAACTATAAAATTTAAATTTAAAAGTATGTATGTTATTATCCCAGTTTATAAATATATATGGTATATATATATGTAAAACATCTAAAAAAGCATATACACCAAAAGAAACCAGTTGTCACTAGATAATGGGATCTCAGATGGTTTGTATTTTATTATTTTTACTGATCTATTTTTGCTAAGAAGGACATATATTATTCTTGAAATATGAAAAAAGAAGCAATAACAGCAAATTAGTAAAAACTGCAAAATGCCAAACATCACACAGCTATTTACGGACTTAATACATATGAGAATTCAGAGGGCCTATTCAAGAATTTGTTCCTCAGGTTTTTCAGTTCAGTTTGGTCTGGTGCACAATCCACTGTGCCTTTGTATTAGCCAATTTACTCATCTATTTTTGCTAAGAAGGACATATATTATTCTTTATAAGAAAAAAGAAGCAATAACAGCAAATTAGTAAAAACTGCAAAATGCCAAACATCACACAGCTATTTACAGACTTAATACAATTGAGAATTCAGAGGGCCTATTCAAGAATTTGTTCCTCAGGTGTTTCGGTTCAGTTTGGTCTGGTGCACAATCCACTGTGCCTTTGTATTAGCCAATTTACTCATCCTTTGAAGCTAACACTGTGTTGTGGGGTTAATGAAGAAAAATGAAATGAATCCTTCCAAAATAGAGCTCCCCCTCTCACAGGTGTCTTGACCACTGTTGGCCCTGACTGGAAGGTCTAATTGTTGTATCTTCTGAATGGTCCCTAGCTTACAGGAATCATAATGCAATGGAAACACCACTGAACTCTGCTTCTCATGAATAAGACTATACTTTAATCACCAAACCTCACATATCAGCAAATTAATTCAGCTGAGAACATATGATTAATTTGAATAAAACTTGAGCACATTACATAATCCAATGCTAAATTGTGTGATTTTGAGGAAAAGTTTAACAGGAGTTCATAGAAGCATTCACAAAATAGATGGAAAACAAGATGGAAGGGGCAAAAACACATTAGCTGTCATAGAGAGATGGAAATGTCCCTAGCATGTTCACGCAAAGGTGAGGAAAATGACTTTATAGCAAAGTGTGTTGGAGATAAAAGCCTTTAAGACTGAAGAGGAGACCTGGGCCAGGATGTGGAGAGCCTTGATGATCAGGCAGAGGATACTGAGCCAGCATAGAGGCCAACAAGGAACTGCTATGGCTTCTTGAGCTTGTGAGTAACGTTAAAAGTGGAGCTTTAAGAAGATTAATAGGGTAGCTATGTGCACTTAGAGGAAGGAAGAGCTGGAAAACAATGACAAATATGGTGTAACCATTACTTTGGAAATTTGGCCCACTTTATTTCAAATTTCACTTATTTTCTTGAATGGGCACTACATACACATAGTACAGAATTTTAAAGGTACAAAAAAACAGGCATGAAATGTAAGTGCCCCTTCAGCCTTGGTCTTCCAGCCACCAGTTTTCTTCCCTAGAGGTAACTGTTGGTAATGGTGTCTTAATGTTTGCAGTCATTTTATGCATTTACAAATGTATACATACATATTTTAAAAGTCCCTTAGGGCCAGATATTTCCCATTTTCAGCCCTTACAAACAATCCTGAACTGAATATTCTTGTTCTTAGATTCTTTCACTCATTCTGGTACATTTTTTAAGAAAAGAAAGTTAACTAAAAATAAAGTAACTTTTGAGCCACTGTGTTGTATATTTGAAACCAATATAAGATTGTGTATCAATGACACTTCAGTTAAAAAAAAAAAGTTAACAGATACAAGTCAGTAGGGATTTACAGAGCACCTATTGGATATGCATAGGCACAGTACCTGCAATTTTTGCTTCCTTTTTAAAACAACTCCATAATAATTTCTTTTGCTCCCCCTACACCCTGTAACTGAGTTTTACCAAAATTATTATTCCATGTAAGCATAATGTATGTGACAGAATAAAATCAACTAAAGGTTTTCATACCTTTCCTTAATAACCTTAAAATTGGGCAATTCTTGAGAAAAGGCTACACCTGCATCATATTATATTATCTATCATGTTCTTTACCAAACTGTGGCCTACATTTCTGACCCCTTGGCCCTGAAGGCTACTCCCTCCTAAATCCTTGCCCACTCTCAATCCCTTTTGGGCAAGAAGAATTAAAGAGAAAGAGCTCATATAACAGAATGAAATGAGGCAGTTTGAAAACTTGCCATTTGAACTTGCCTGAAAATGCTTTAAGATGTGTGTGCAAACTACACACACATTTCAACACTAATATGCTTACAGGATATGTCAAATGTATTTCTGGTCCTTAAAGGTAATTTAATAAGCACTCAGTTGAAGGTGTTCTTTATGTTATGATGTTACAGGTTTGTACACTATTACTGTTTATTTTCCTCATTTTGATATCGCCACATTTTTCACTGTCAGAATCCAGTAAAAAAAGTTCTTTCCCATCTTATGTTAAGCCTTGCTTTTTTGTTATTTTTTAATAGTACTACTGACTCAGTTATGAGATCACACCTCAAAATAAAAATGTTGAGTTTGATCAGGCCCTTGATGAATATGCTTGCAGTGTGATTTTTTTTAATCAGGGAAAAAAGAAAATCTTGAAAGGAAGTGCCCAGCCAGTCCTCATATTTTTTTTTACCAAACCTCACATTCCTGTTTTCAAACTAATTTTTATTGACATCAATATTATACATCCTCATAAGCTGGGGGTGGTTCTTTTTTAGGACATAGAATTCTAAGCTTTATAGCAAAAAAGTGAAAAACGTGCCTCACATATCCCTCTGCCCAGAGGCAAATGCTGTGAAACAGTTTAGGTATTTTCTTCTTGTATTTTTTACCATTGTTCTAAATGATGTTTATACTTCAGAACTTCTTTTAAATGTAAAGTATTAAACTGCTGTATCCACACTAAGGTCTTGATCAAACAATAGCAAAATGGCAAGAATACATACAACACGCCTGACTATAAGCCAACTCTAAATTTCACTGATGAGACAAACCAAAAGAATATATAATGGACATATGAAAATAGTGTATATTTATCTATAAATAGTCAAATGCCTACATATAAAACTTAAATTTCAATAATTAGTTATATATAAAATGATCAACTGACCTCTTACAATTTAACTGTCTCAATTTACTTAAACATATATACTTGAAATTATATATTATGAATAATTTTATTAATTTAGGGATAGTGCTATTCTTCCATTGTATCAGGTTACAAGTATAAGGTATCTTTTCTTCTAAAGGATGATTTTGGGAAAAACCTGGCCACACATTTGAACACACATAATGTTTTCTCAACTTGAGAATTCTACCTCAATCATTCTTAGGCTTTAAAATCACTTTCATAAATTTTTTCTCTTTTTAAGTTGTATATCATTAAAAAAGATTTGTTACTCATTTAATAAATATTAGCAACCTTTTTTGGGTAATGTTCAGAAAAACAATAGTACATGATAAGCACACGTTTTGAGAAAAGCAGGAGTGCCATTTACTTACTTCTTTTCTCTGCCCCAAAACTAACCTTCAAACCTGCTGCAGCATCTCATGGTAGTGTATAATGTTCACTGGGTTTTCCCCCCTAATTATAAAGGTAAAAAAAATCATGTTGGAACCACTGGCTAATATTTTAGAGAAACTGTAAATAATCAAGCTAAAGCCATTCTTCTTTATACCAAAATAAATTATGGATCATCAAATGATATGAATATAACCCGGAAGCTATAAAAAATTTAAAAACACGACTATGTAAAAATTAAGCACATTTGTGTGCAAAAAAATACAAAAGCAAAATCAGGATGTAAATGATGTACAAAGAAAAAAATTTTACAATTCCCAAATTTACTCTGTATATTTACCCCAAAATATGTTCAAGGTGATCACTGCAACACTCTTTGCAACAGTAAAAAATTGAAACCAAAATGTCCCTCCATGGGGTACAGATAAAGAGGGCCATGAAGGAATAAACTGTGGTATTTGTGGAATAAACTACTACATAGCCATTAAAAAGAGCTGTAACTGGCATAGTCAGTGTAGTTTAGGAAGAGGGACAGGCCCTGGGTGAGTCAAGAAAAGCCTGAGCCCAGTTCCTGTGGCCAGCTAGCAAAATGCATTAAGTGAAAACAAACCAGCTGGATTCTAGATGGGGGGGGGAAAATGACCCACAGTTACCCCTAAGTTCATTGTACTAAAAATCACATATTAAAAAAATCACACCCCTTGGTGCCATGAGTTTTGAGGCTGACCGTATTAGGACAAAACGAGTGCAGACCCTAACCCTCCCCACGTCGAGAAAACACCACCTACCCTGATGAATATTCCATTGAACCCCCACCCAACAGTAAACTAAACCTTTTATGAGAATTCAAAAAGACACTCCAGCGTTGCTCACCTCTGGAGCATGCCTACACTCTCCTTAAGTGTGTACTTTCTCTTTAATAAATTACCCTTTGCTGGCACCTGCTTGTAAATTTTTTCTAGATAGGAATCAAGAACCCTCTCCTGGGTTGAGGTCTCACCCCCCGGATTAGATTTCCCCACAACATAACTACTATATCATCATTAAAAAGACACTATAACTATTACATAGCCATTAAAAAAAGAGCTTCTCTTGTACAACTATGGAAAGATCTCTAAGATTATCACATGAAAAAGAAAGGTTGTGAGGAGCATTATAGCATTATCTCTTTTGTGTACTTTTTAATAATATGTACATTTGCACCTACAATTTTTTCCTTAAAAAAGATAAGTGTTCTCCTTTTAAGGAAGGTAGCCTCTCAAAAGAGAGGCTTTTGGTTTCAGTTTATGTCTTTCTGAACTGTTTGTATGAAGCTGATACAGTCATCTCACTTTTCCTTCTTTATGCTTTTTAATACTTTAAAAAGGCAAATATCATTTATGAAAATATAACCATTGAAGAAAACCTAAAAAAATACTGTACAAAAATACAGTAGAAGCCACGTAGAACTTTTTATCTGTTAAAACTCCTCACACCTGAAAACGCGGCGCGTCACACACCCAACCTCAGGACCAACCAGACCAGAAAACCGCCCCCCGCATCCTCCCTGGGACTACAACTCCCACATGGCACTGCGGGAATAACGCGAAGAGGAGAACTGGGACGTCCCAACTACTTCCGGCCTCCAAGAAACGTCCTTCCGGAAGTGCTTTTTTTTCCCCTGGTTTTTAAGTGGGAATTAAAAAACCACTAAAATTTAATTCAAACGTAAAGGAGAAAGGCTTGGAGGTAAGTCACTACCATACGTGGTAGGTAGGCGCCGGTGGCCCCAGAGTCATTCTCAGACATGCCGTTCTCAAGCCTGTCCCTTCTTACAGCCTCGCACCCAATTTCTGTCATGCGAAGTAAAATCGGCGCCCTTCGCTTGTAGGTTCCCAAGGCAATAAACCCAAGTGCGAGAGGCCGCCTGCAGCCATTGTTCCTGATTTCCCACAACACAGCCCCCCACATCCGTGCCGCTCAGTCTGGATCCCGGACGTCAGTTGTAAACTGTAATAAAGACCTCTATTCTGACTTAGCTGCTGGTTCTCAAAGGCTGCTCCTCAGAATCTACCGCTCCGTTCCAGCATAAGATCCAGTGGAAATAAAATGGAGCCTGCCAGGGCCTTACCCTCACTATGCCTAAGTCCCTCCGTAAAACAGCCTAATAAAAATCCCTCCCTGGCTGCCAGAGCAAAACAACATTCTGAGACAACAGTATATGTTTTATCATAAGCTAGGAAGATACAATATTTGACCTCAAATTACCACTTCTGGGAATCTTTCCAAAAGAAAAGTTCCACGCATAAAGTTGTGCTACTTGTATTGGCAATCAAACTTCATTCTCTACCATAGTTGAAGAGGTTAAAAAATGGTGGTGCCTCCCAGAGAAGACAAGTAGTGCCTCTATAGCATCTCACTATGCTGATGGACAGTGACTGTAATGGGGTTGGTGGGGGGCACCTGATGAAGGGGGTAGTGTAATCACCATAATAGTGCTCATTTAATTGTAGATTAATGATATCAAAATAAACTTAAAAAAAATGGTGGTGCCTCCAGTCATCGGACCAAATGTCATCATCGATAGCTATGTAGCAACACATGCAAGGGATTATCTGGACACAAAATTATAATAATTTTTATATTTCTATCTCAAGAGCATTTAAAATAATTCTAACATTTAAAAAAATAAGATATTTTTTAAAGAGTTTTCCTGTTCAGTCAGACATAAATTTGTAAATGATTCCTTAAACGCTGTTGAAACATTGCTTTGAAGTTTTAAGTGTGTTAAACAGAAAACCATAGGCCCAATATGGAGTCATTCTGCTAGACCAGGTTACCAAACTGGGGCTTAATTCCTTACCTAATTGTAATTGCAACCTCCCCCAGAAATATAGTCAGTCAGGAATTTTCTGGCCAGCATCAATGAAGTAATCTGTCACATGTACCCTCTCCAAACCCCAAAGGAAACTGACCTCACCCAAGAGAGTCCTTTTTTCTATGACTTCCTTGTCCTGCCTTTAAAAGCCTCTCCATTTCTATAGCCCTTTGGAGCACCCTCTATTTGTGAGATGGAATGGCTGCCAAGTTCATGAATCGTTAATAAAGCCAAATAATCTTCAAATTTCCTTGAATTTTGTTTTTTAACATATTTGGTGGCAGTGATGGGACCTGAAGCAAACCTCCTATGGCATGCAAAGACAATGAGAAGCACAGATATAGTGCCCTGTCAATCCTTTTGAGTTCACTGTCTTTCTCACCATTTCTGGGGGCCGTTGGTGAATTGCTCTCAGAACTCTGCTCTTGTTTTGCATTGAATTCTTGATCTATTTGTTTTTCCTTTACAGGGCAGGTCAGCTTGAGCTGGTAGATGGTACTGCCTGAAGCCCAACTGAGCTACCAGAAAGGTCTGCCTAGAGGCTAACCAAGCTGGCAGTTTTGCCCAGAGTTCAACTGAGCAGGGAGAACGATCTGCCCAGACCCCAGTTGAACTGGCAATTTTGCCTGGATTTCAACTGTGCTGGCAGAAAGGTCTGCCTAGAGCCAATTGCCTAGCCTTTCAGACAATTCCCCAGGTGGAAAACCTCAGCCAAGATTCCACAGGAATTGGTGGTGGTGCACACAGGACAGGACACAGTAACATCTTTTGGTTAGTGCTGGTGTGTCGAGGAGCACATTTGTCTTGTTTTATTTAAATGCTATTGCTAGGGGGAATCTTTGAGGTCAAAAAAGCCACAAAAATTGGTGGGCACTGATTGAGACTTTAAAAGCTATTAGAGGTTCAATCTAGAACATGAGGAAAAGACTAAAAAGATTGGATTGAAGGAAAAGAAAAGAAAAGCCATGTTTTGAAGACCTGTAGTACAGGTACTACATCAGTTTGTAGGACATAAGTCTGAAATAGCTAGCAGCTTGGTTCTTGAAAGATCTCTGAATAATGTGCAATTACTTGGGAAGGTGGGCCAGGACCCTATTATGAGACAGGTGGAATGAAAACACCCCATCATAGTGTTTCCTTTAGCAACAAGTGAGATGTAGCCATTAGCTGAAAGTGAAGCATACCAAATGTGTGATGTCAGTCAAAAGATAATATGGCACAGAATTTCAGCATTCCTGACCAGGCCTCAGGGATGTGGCATATCAGTATGTGAAAAGGGGGTCCCAAATTTATGTGGAAGAGAAAGTAGACTACAATGATTGCATAGTTAAAAATAATGTGAGATGACAAGCAACAATAATCATAGCTAGTAACATTATATTTCTGAGTAACCAGGTAAAAGAGAAGATGTAGAGTGGATGATTCTTCTTTGGCCATTTTATGGTACAGCCTCATTTCCAAAATATGCATGTCTTTACAGTTTCTAAGGAAAAGAATTAAACTATATTTTATATTAAATAAAAGCTGTTAGAGTACTTCCCACCTAAGTCAAAGACTTCCATATTACGATAAGTTGCTCACAGAACAGTTAGACTGACAGAAGGTCACCTGCCAACCTCAAGAAAATTTCCATTCGAGATACACTGTAAAACACACACAATCCCCAACCTTGTGGCACATCCCTTTTGGGTATTAGTTGGGCTCCAAGAAACTGAAAGCCTTTATCTAATTGGATTCTTAAATTCTAGAGTGAAGTATGCCACCTTCTGGCACACTGCTTATTTTATATCTAAGAACTATAGTCCTGGGAGCTGTAGGTATCTAGCAAAAATGGCAAAACCTTAATAAAATTGTTTTGTGTCCTGAAAACTTGGCTTAATAATCGTCAGGTTGGGGACCCTATGGCTGGACAGAAATGTGCATTACCAAACTGCTGCCAGCCCTCAGGAAGTACAACCTAGAATAACTATGGCCATGTGAAGAATGTTCCAATTAGATAAAATCACTTAAGAGGTGTACTTAAAAGGGAAATCTCCAAAATGCCAGAATATCTTCATTAAAAACTTTGTTTCAAAAAGCTAACGAGAAATTAAAGATACGCGGTACCTTTAATTTCTAAAACAAAAGACCACACCACCAACAGAACTCCTATTGCTCCCTGTCCTCCTTTGAGTACTCATTCTAGTTATCCTCTGAATTGGATTTCTACTCTGAGACTACACGACTGTAAACAAAAGTCCACCAAGTTCATGGCCTTAGATGCTACCATATGGACCCCTCCCAGAGTTGATGAAATAGTAGAATTTTCTAGTAAATAATCACATTATTCCTTTAAAAAACTAAAGGGAAACTGGTAGGTACCAGAGCCTATAGAGGGGATCCTAGAAAAACTGGCAAAAGCCAGCAAAAAGATGAAAATTCTTACCAGAATCAGCTTCAGCTTTTCCAAATCTTTGTACTGCTCAGTTGAGGAAGGAGAATAAAACTTCACACAATCCCTTCCTTTCCAAATCCAGACCCACTGGTTATTGATCCTTTCTTTCCCAGTGATAGCTGCTGCCTTCTTGCTTTTCTTGTTTTATGTCCTAAAAACTGGGCTTGGATTTCTGCCTGCATGGGACATACAGATTATTGGTATTTTTGTTTTGTTTTGGTTTTGGTTTGTTTGGTTGGTTGATTTTTGGCTGTCTTTGGGAGTGGTTCTGAATCTTGAGAAGGTAGTCTCCTTTGTATCCTCTTTGGGACCCATCTTATACCGAAGGGGTGTTATTCAGTACTACCAAAAATATTTAATGTTTGTCCTGGCTGAAAACTGACAAGATATTTAAAAGAATTTTTTAGTAGCTCCGTAGTCAGCAGTGGCCATGTTGGAAACTGATAATTAAAACCTGAGAGAATTTTTTAAAGGCCTTCTTCCCTAAGGTAAAATTAGAACTATGTACCCAAAGGGAAGGAAGCAAATTGAGGATAATGTAATTGAGTAGGTGGATCAATCTATGATATCATTTAAGTTACAACCCAAGTCTTGGAGAGATTGAGAACAACTGTTTATCTTACAAATCTTTGCAAAACCAGAAATACAACTTGAGAGACAGGTTAAAGCCCACCTATAACTCTTATCTAAATCATCCTCAATTCCTAAGACTGAAGAAAAAAATGGGGAAGAGGTTTTTTAAAGATACATATGGCTATAGGAGCACTTTCACTCAAAATCTAGCCCACAGCTTCCATAAAGGTCCTTGTCAAGGACAAATACAAATCTTAAGTGACTGCTCCACAAATATTAGTAGAAAAATCTTTAGCCATCTGAGCAGGTAACCTTAACTTACTCCATTTGCCAGAACAAACAGGATCCAACCATTCCTTTATAAACTAATTAAGTTTCACACTATCATTCTGTCTCATGGTTAAGAATTTTAAACAATAACTCTGAAGTCTGTATTTGCATCTGTCTGTATGTTCATGTGTTGTAGCTCTGTGGTATTTTCTACCTCTAGATGGTATTGCCAAAGAGCTCTTTTTAATTGGTTTAAAAATAAACACTTAAAACTAAGCATTTCTAAATCTCTGAAATATAATAGAAACCAAACCAAATGCCTTTCAAGTTCATATGATCTAGGATAACTTTCAGTAAATAAAAGCTAGCTTGGGTTTGCTGGCTTAATAAAAATAGACATTTCTCTAGAGTTATCAAAATTAAATATACTTGTATTTCACCTAGCTTTACTAAGAATAAAATCATGTTGCCTCTATTAAAAAATTTACCAAGGAAATTGCTGACTTTATCTAATGTTTAGCAGAGATGTTAGTAATAAGATAAAAAGGTTTTAAGTAAACTTTTTAAATAGTTTCCCCAAATCTTTTTGGTAACCTAAAACCTTAAAATTTTGCTAAAATAAATGGCAAGTTAAGTTAAATTCATTATCTAGACAATTTTCAAATAAGATAAAATACTGAAACATTAATTGCTAAACAAGTCTATCTACTCTTGTTTTCTTATTACAGAGAAACCAAAGATAAATTTGGCTCTGTTGATAAACATGTTTTGTACTTTATTGAAAGACTATACTATGAAAAGCATGTGTTTCTAAAATTATGAAATGTATTCATAACTTTGCAAATCTAAAGAATTCTGGTATAACAGACAGTTCACATTTGCTTATTATTGTTTTCACTAGAAACCAAGGTTCCTAAAAAATAAAAATTCTAATGTAATTAAAACCATTAGAAATAATAAGGGAAATACCTCTACATGCAAGAAAAGGAGGAGGTGTGCTTTTGATAAAAGCAAGTACGAGGAAAGAACATGCATTTATGTTGATGGAAAAGAAAGTCATTTTGTCCTAAAATAAAACTGGTTATGGAAAACTTAGGACAAAATTTAAATATAAAAAGGGAATTGTAGAAACTTGTGGAAAAGGAACTCTTTTTCTTACTGAGTTAATAAGTTCAGTTAATGTTAATGTATTTTTCTGTTAGTGAGTTTTCATTTGATTTTTTTTGGTATCATTAATCTACAATTGCATGTGCAAAACACTATGGTTATTGAACTCCCCATTTGATCAGGTCCCACCCAAAAACCCCATTACAGTCACTGTCCATAAGCGTACTGAGATGCTGTAGAATCACTACTTGTCTTCTCTGAGTTGTACAGCCCCCCCTTGCCCCCCAACATTCCATCTGCTAATCGTAATGCGCCTTTTCCCCCCATATCCCTCCCTTCCCACCCATCCTCCCCAGTCCCTTTCCCTTTGGTAACTGTTAGTCCATTCTTGGGTTCTGTGAGTCTGCCGCTGTTTTGTTCTTTCAATTTTTTTTTCATTCCTCTTATGCTCCACGTATGAGTGAAATTATTTGGTACTTGTCTTTTTTGGCTTGGCTTATTTCACTGAGCATAATACCCTCTAGCTCCATCCATGTTGTTGGAAATGGTAGGATTTGTTTTCTTCCTATGGCTGAATAATATTCCATTGTGTATAGGTACCACATCTTCTTTATCCATTCATCTACTGATGGACACTTAGGTTGCTTCCATTTCTTCACTATTGTAAATAGTGTTGTGATAAACATAGGGGTGCACCTGTCTTTTTGAAAGGGGGCTGCTGCATTCTTAGGGTAAATTCCTAGGAGTGGGATTCCTGGATCAAATGGTATTTCTATTTTGAGTTTTTTGAGGAACCTCCATACTGCTTTCCACAATGGTTGAACTAATTTGCATTCCCACCAGCAGTGTAGGAGGGTTCCCTTTTCTCCACATACTTGCCAACATTTGTTGTTGTTTGTCTTTTGTATGGAGGCCATCCTAACTGGTGTGAGGTGATATCTCACTGTGGTTTTAATTTGCATTTCTCTGATGATTAGAGATGTGGAGCATCTTTTCATGTGCCTGTTGGCCATCTGAATTTCTTCTTTGGAGAACTGTCTATTCATGTCCTCTGCTCATTTCTTAATTGGATTATTTACTTTTTGTTTGTTGAGGTGCATGAGTTCTTTATATATTTTGGATGTCAACCCCTTATCTGACATGTCATTTATGAATATATTCTCCCATACTGGAGGATGTCTTTTTGTTCTACTGATGGTGTCCTTTGCTTTACAGAAGCTTTTCAGCTTGATATACTCCCACTTGTTCATTTTTGCTATTGTTTCCATTGCCCAGGGAGATATGTTGATGAAGAAGTCGCTCATGTTTATGTCCAAGATATTTTTGCCTATGTTTTTTTCTAAGACTTTTATGGTTCCATGACTTACACTCAGGTCTTCCATCCATTTTGAGTTTACTTTTGTGTATGGGGTTAGACAGTAGAACAGTTTCATTCTCTTATATGTAGCTGTCCAGTTTTGCCAACACCAGCTGCTGAAGAGGTTGTCATCTCCCCATTGTATATCCAAGGCTCTTTTATCATATATTAATTAACCATATATGTTTGGGTTAATGTCTGGATTTTCTATTCTGTTCCACTGGTCTATGAGTCTGTTTTTGTGCCAATACCAAATTTTCTTGATTACTGTGGCTTTGTAGTAGAGCTTGAAGTCAGGGAGCGTAAATCCCCGTTTTATTCCTCCTTCTCAGGATTGCTTTGGCTATTCGGGGCCTTTCGTGGTTCCACATGAATTTTAGAATTATTTGCTCAAGTTCATTGAAGAAAGCTGGTGGTAGTTTGATACGGATTGCGTTGAATCTGTAGATTGCTTTAGGTAGTATAGCCATTTTGATAATATTTATTCTTCCTAGCCAAGAGCATGGGATGAATTTCTATTTGTTAGGGTCCTCCTTAATTTCTCTTGGGAGTGTCTTGTAGTTTTCAGGGTATTGATCTTTCACTTCCTTTGTTAGGTTTATTCCTAGGTATTTTTATTCTTTTTGATGCAATTGTGAATGGAATTGTTTTCCTGATTTCTCTTTCTATTACCTCATCATTAGTGTATAGGAAAGCAACACATTTCTGTGTGTTAATTTTGTGTCCTGCAACTTTGCTGAATTCAGATATTAGTTCTAGTAGTTTTGGAGTGGAGTCTTTAGGGTTTTTTATGTACAATATCATGTCATCTGCAAATAGTGACGATTTGACTTCTTCCTTACCAATCTGGATGCCTTGTATTTCTTTGTTTTCTCTGATTGCCATGGCTAGGACCTCCAGTACTATGTTGAATAACAGTGGAGAGAGTGGGCATCCCTGTTTTGTTCCCGATCTTAGAAGAAAAGCTTTCAGCTTCCCGCTGTTAAGTATGATGTTAGCTGTGGGTTTGTCATATATGGCCTTTATGATGTTGAGGTACTTGCCTTCTATACCCATTTTGTTGAGAGTTTTAATCATGAATGGATGCTGAATTTTGTCAAATGCTTTTTCAGCATCTATGGAGATGATCATGTGGTTTTGTTGTTCTTTTTGTTGATGTGGTGGATGATGTTAATGGATTTTTTAATGTTGTACCGTCCTTGCAACCCTGAGATGAACCCACTTCATCAGGGTGTATGATCCTCTTGATGTATTTTTTTGCATTCTGTTTGCTAATACTTTGTTGAGTATTTTTGCATCTATGTTCATCAGGGATATTAGTCTGTAATTTTCTTTTTTGGTGACGTCTTTGCCCGGTTTTGGTATTAGAATGATGCTGGCTTCATAGAATGAGTTTGGAAGTATTCCCTCCTCTTTTATTTTTTGGAAAACTTTAAGGAGAATGGGTATTATTTCTTCTCTATATGTCTGGTAAAATTCAGCAGTGAGTCCATCTGGCCCAGGAGTTTTGTTCTTGGGCAGTTTTTTGATTACTGATTCAATTTCGTTGCTGGTGATTGGTCTGTTTAGGTTTTCTGTTTCTTGCTTGGTCAGTCTTGGAAGGTTGTATTTTCCAAAGAAGTTTTCCATTTTTTCTAGGTTTTCCAGCTTGTTAGCATATAGATTTTCATAGTATTCTCTTATAATTCTTTGTATTTCTGTGGGGTCCGTCGTGATTTTTCCTTTCTCATTTCTGATTCTGTTTATGTGTGTAGATTCTCTTTTTCTCTTAATGAGTCTGGCTAGGGGTTTATCTATTTTGTTTATTTTTTCAAAGAAC
Organism: Smutsia gigantea; assembly: GCA_032199065.1. Taxonomy (NCBI): domain Eukaryota; kingdom Metazoa; phylum Chordata; class Mammalia; order Pholidota; family Manidae; genus Smutsia; species Smutsia gigantea. Next base: position 57,591 of record JAVSCE010022381.1, on the reverse strand, counting down.
CAGCTCTTGGTTTCATTGATTTTTTTCTATTGTTTTATTCTTCTCAATTTTATTTATTTCTTCTCTGATCTTTATTATGTCCCTCCTTCTGGTGACTTTGGGCCTCATTTGTTCTTCTATTTCCAATTTCAGTAATTGTGTCTTTAGACTATTCATTTGGGAATGTTCTTCCTTCTTTAAATAGGCCTGGATTGCAATATACTTTCCTCTTAGAACTGCCTTTGCTGCGTCCCACAGAAGTTGTGGCTTTGTGTTGTTGTTGTCATTACTCTCCATATATTCTTTGATTTCTGTTTTGATTTGGTTGTTAACCCACTGATTAATTAGGAGAATGTTGTTAAGTCTCCATGTATTTGTGAGCCTTTTTGTTTTCTTTCTACAATTTATTTCTAGCTTTATACCTTTGTGATCTGAGAAGTTGCTTGGTAGAACTTCAATACTTTTGAATTTACTGAGGTTCTTTTTGTGGCCCTGTATGTGGTCTATTTCTTCCTTTAATTCTGTTAGTATATGTGAAACAAACAGAACCAAAAAGGGAAATAGAATGCAATGTATTCATTCTAGGAGACTTCAACACTCGACTCACTCCAAAGGACAAATCAACCAGACAGAAAATAACTAAAGACACAGAGACACTGAACAACACATTAGAATAGATGGACCTAACAGACATCTGCAGAACTCTACACCCAAAAGCATCAGAATACACATTCTTCTCAAGTACACATGGCACATTTTCAAGAATAGATCATACACTAGCCCACAAAAAGAGCCTCGGTAAATTCAAAAAGATTGAAATTTTACCACCAGTTTCTCAGACCACAAATAAGAAACTAGAAATAAATTACGCAAAGAAAATAAAAAATCCCACAAACACATGGAGGCTTCACATCAGGCTCCGAAATAACCAATGTATCAGTGACCAAATAAACAGAGATCAAGCAATATATGGAGACAAATGACAACAATAATTCAACACCACAAAATCTGTGGGACGCAGTGAAGACCATGCAAAGAGGAAAGTATATTGCAATACAGGCCCACCTCAGGAAAGAAGAACAATCCCATATGATCAGTCTAAACTCACAATTAAAGAAACTAGAAAAAGAAGAACAAATGAGGCCCAAAGTCAGTAGAAGGAGGGATATAATAAAGATTAGAGCAGAAATAAATAAAATAAAGAAGAATAAAACAATAGAAAGAATCAATGAGAGCAAGAGCTGGTGCTTTGAGAAAATAAAATAGTTAAACCCCTAGCTAGACTTAGCAAGAAAAAAAGAGAGTCTACTCACATAAACAGAATGAGAAATGAGAAAGGAAAAATCACTACAGACACCACAGAAATTCAAAGAATTATGACAGAATACTATAAAAAACTATATGCTAACAAACAGGATAACCTAGAAGAAATGGACAACTTTCTAGAAAAATAAACCTGCCAAGGCTGACCGAAAAAGAGACAAAATCTGAACAACCAATTACCGGCAACAAAATTGAACTGGTAATCAAAAACCTACATACGAACAAAACCCGTGGACCAGATGGCTTCATCGCAGAATTTTATCAAACATTTTGTGAAGACTTCCTCCTAAATGTTTTCCAAAGAGTAGAAGAAGAGGGAATACTTCCAGACTCATTCCGTGAGGCCAGCATCTCTCTAATACCAAAACCAGGCAAAGACATCACAAAAAAAGAAAATTACAGACCAATATCCCTGATGAACATAGATGCAAAATACTCAACAAAATATTAGCACACCAAATTCAAAAATACATCAAAAATATCATCCATTATGATAAAGTAGGATTTATTCCAGGGATGCAAGGACGATACAACATTCGAAAATCCATCAACATCATCCACCACATCAACAAAAAGGACCAAAACCACATCATCATCTCCATAGATGCTGAAAAATCATTTGACAAAATTCAACTTCCATTCATGATAAAAACTCTAAACAAAATGAGTATAGACGGCAAGTACCTCAACATAATAAAGGTCATATATGACAAAACCACAGACAACATTATACCTAACAGCAAGAAGCTGAAAGCTTTTCCTTTAAGATCGGGAACAAGACAAGGATGCCCACTCTCTCCACTTCTATTCAACATAGTACTGGAGGTCCTAGCCATGGCAATCAGACAACACAAAGAAATAAAAGGCATCCAGATTGGCAAGGAAGAAGTTAAACTGTCCCTGTTTGCTGATGACATGATATTGCACATAAAAACCCCTAAGGAATCCACTCCAAAACTACGAGATCTAATATCTGAATTCAGCAAAGTTGCGGGATACAAAATTAATACACAGAAATCTGTGGCATTCCTATACACTAACGATGAACTAGGAGAAAAAGAAATCAGGAAAACAATTCCATTCACAGTTGTATCAAAAAGAATAAAATACCTAGGAATAAACCTAACCAAGGAAGTGAAGGACCTATACTCTGAAAACTACAAGACACTCATGAGAGAAATTAAAGAAGATACCAATAAATGGAAACACATCCCATGCTCATGGATAGGAAGAATTAATATTGTCAAAAACGCCATCCTGCCTAAAGCAATCTACAGATTCAGTGCAATTCCTATCAAAATACCAACAGCATTCTTCAACAAACTAGAGAAAATCATTCTAAAATTCCTATGGAACTACAAAAGACCCCAAATGGCCAAAGGAATCCTGAGAAGGAAGAATAAACCTGGGGGGATTTTGCTCCCCAACTTCAAGCTTTACTCCAAAGCCACAGTAATCAAGACAATTTGGTACTGGCACAAGAACAGACCCGTAGACCAAGGGAACAGACTAGAGAGCCCTGATATAAACCCAACCATATGTGGTCAATTAATATATGATAAAGGAGCCATGGACATACAATGGGGAAATGACAGCCTCTTCAACAACTGGTGTTGGCAAAACTGGATAGCTATATGCAAGAGAATGAAACTGGATTATTGTTTAATCCCATACACAAAAGTAAACTCAAAATAGATCAAAGACCTGAATGTAAGTCATGAAACCATAAAACTTGTAGAAGACAACATAGGCAAAAATCTCCTGAATATAAGCATGAGCAACTTCTTCCTCAACGCATCTCCTCAAGCAAGGAAAACAAAAGCAAAAATGAACTCATAGAACTACATCAAACTAAAATGTTTCTGTACGAGAAAGGACACCATCAACAGAACAAAAAGGCATCCTACAGTATGGGAGAATATATCTGTAAATGACATATCCAACAAGGGCTTAACATCCAAAATATAAAAAGAACTCACATGCTTCAACACGCAAAAAGCAAATAACCCGATCAAAAAATGGGCACTGGATATGAAGAGACAGTTCTCCAAAGAAGAAATTCAGATGGCCTACAGACACATGAAAAGATGCTCCACATCACTAATCATCAGTGAAATGCAAATTAAAACCACAGTGAGATATCACCTCACACCAGTATGGATGGCCAGCATCGAAAAGACTAAGAACAACAAACGTTGGTGAGGATGCAGAGAAAGGGGAACCCTCCTACTCTGCTGGTGGGAATGTAAGCTAGTTCAACCATTGTGGAAAGCAATATGGAGGTTCCTCAAAAAACTAAAAATAGAAATACCATTTGACCCGGGAATCCCACTCCCTGGAATTTACCCAAAGAATACAACTTCTCAGATTCAAAAGGACATATGCACCCCTATGTTTATTGCAGCTCTACTTACAATAGCCAAGATATGGAAGCAACCTAAGTGTCCATCAGTAGATGAATGGATAAAGAAGAGGTGGTACATATACACAATGAAATACTATTCAGCCATAAGAAAGAAACAAATCCTACCATCTGCAACAACATGGATGAAACTGGAGGATATTATGCTCAGTGAAATAAGCCAGGCGGAGAAAGACAAGTGCCAAATGATTTCTCTCATTTGTGGAGTATAACAACGAAGCAAAACTGAAGGAACAAAATAGCAGCAGAGTCACAGACTCCAAGAAGGGACTAGTGGTTACCAGAGGGGAGGGGTGTGGGAAGACGGGTGGGGAGGGAGGGAGAAGGGGATGGAGGCGTACTATGTTTAGTATACATGGTGTGGGGGATCATGGGGAAAACAGTGTAGCACAGAGAAGGCTAACAATGAATCTGTGGCATCTTACTGCACTGATGGACAGTGACGGCATTGGGGTATGGGTGGGGACTTGATAATATGGGTAAATGTAGTAACCACATGGTTTTTTCATGAGAGTGTATATCAATAATACCTTAGTAAAAAAAATTTTTTTTAATTGTAAACAACGGTTTTTCTCTGTCTTTAACCTGTTGTAAGAAAAACAAGAGTTTATGTTTTGTCTTTTTCAGGTCTTTGATTTCTTAACAAAACTGAATCTTTTCAATACTAAAAGAGCTAAGTTTTGCTAGCAACTATTTAACCTTCTGCACTGGCCTGTGAAATCTTTATCACTTTGGTTAAATAGATAGCTATGTATTGTTTCATAGTGACCTATGATCCCATTTGACCAAGTGTTTAAAACGTTTTTGTTTTGAAAACTTCCCAAATTGAAATTCTAAATAAAACCTTCTTGACCTAGAACATGCCGAAGGATTTGTTAAACTAATTAGGCTTATTTGATATATTAAATTACATGAGAAACACTGTCAAATAAAAAGTAATGGTAAGCTTTCTTCATGTGGTATTTGTATAGGTATTTGTGTATTCTAGAAATTATGTGAAATTCTCTTACCTAATGAAATTGCTGTTACCAAAATTGAGGCTCACGCTAAAGAGATGAAGCCTGACCTCAGGGAACGCCCCAGCTGGCTTTCACGCAAAGGCAACACACACAGTCTATATAGACTGTGGTGTGTGTGGATGACGTCCATTCTGCTTCTGAAAAAAATGGCTCCTTCCCAGACTTTTGCCATCCTGATATCCTTTCAACACGGAAACAGTCTGCTCCTGAATCAGAGAAATTAAGGTGGGAAATAATGGTTATAAATTAAATGGTCGGGGCTATGGGAAACCCAAGACAGCTGCTTGGTTCTTTCTGGCTCCCTGGAAAACTCCATTTCTGGTTTTTGCATTCCTTTACCCACCATTGTACACTTAAGAAAAACCCTTTTCATCCCCAGAGGCCTCAGACCTCCTGTCTATCGACCCTTTGAACATCTGCAGCTGGACATCATTCAGCTACTAAATATGGATTGTCAAAATGTCCTTGTTATTGCGGGATGTTTTCTAGGTGGGTTGAAATTTTCCCTTGATGCAAGGCTGATGGCCTCACAGTTGCAAAGAAATTGTTAGAAAATATGTTTCCCACTTGGGACCATGGCTCTGAAGTGCACTCCAAACACTGGGAATTATACTGTTTATAATAAACATAATGATCTCCCTAGTGCATTATAGCCTCTCAAAATCTTTAAATGCATGTAAAATCCATTTAAAAACAGATTATCTTCTGTAATCTCCAGTGGTTGAGGCACCCACTTCACTGGGCAAATCACACAAGCCTTAATGGAAGTCTCAAACTTAAAATTCCTAAGCTTGTCAAAACTGTTGGACTTCCCTGGCCTAAGGCATTTATTGCCTTTGGTCTTGCTGACTATTCACAATACCCGTTTCTGAACATAACCACACTCCACATGAGATAGGTGCCAGCAGACCAATGTCTATTGGTATACAGCCTTCTGCTGATTTCTTGTCTCATCCTAGTCAGTGAGTTTTTAATGTCTGTGCTAAAGCCTATAGCAACAGGTGAAAGAAGACTTCCCAAATCCCATTTCAAAGGACTAGTTGGTCACACTCTAGAGCCTGGTAATTGGGTATTCTGGAAACATCAGAGGAAGACAGCTCTTGAGCCCCATTGGAAGGGAACTTACCAAGTATTCCTGACCACTGACCCTGCTACAAAATTAAAAGGCATTGAGCCTTGGATACACATCTCACAACTGAAGATGGCTCCAACTGACATCTGGTCTTGTACAGACACAGGAAACCCCGAATCAGATTAATGAGGAAGTGTAGTAGCTGACATCAAGGTGTAGACTGCTTCTACCCATGATGATGGATAGACTTCATAATAAATATGAAACTCTTTGTTCTTCTCTTCCTTTCCTTTACACTGGCATTGGCCTGGAAAGATAACACCCTCATCTGTATCTCCCAGGCCATTGCTCAGGGGGATTACCTCTGGAACTTAGAACAACCTTTTATTTCAGGCTAGGAGAAAATTTTAACTGTGCCCCTAACTTTTCACAAACAAAATAAGACATCTCATTGGTTAACTTCCCTAAATTTACACCTTTAAATTTGAAAGAACATATCAGGAGGCTTTTATGATTCCTTTTGGCAGGTCTCTGCTTCCATGGTTAGGGATAAATGTAGATGAGACTGTGATTAGGAACTTCTCCTTAATTCTTGAAGTTATTGCAGAATGTGCTGCTGAAGCAAAGAGCTGCCTGAGAAAGATCGTTAGACTCTGGCCAAAGTTGTTGTTGATAATAAGTAGCCCTTGATTATCTTTTAGCTGAGCAAGAGGCTGTCTATACCATGGCCAATGCTTCCTGCTCTACCTAGGTAACACTTCTGGTGAGGTTGAAACTCAGTTACATAAGATCACTGAGCAGCCATTTGGCCTGAATGGGTAACTACTTATTTTATTGGTTTAGGTTTTGGGGATCATGGCTCTGAAGGAAACTCCAAACATTGTGAATTATCCTATTTATAATCATCATAATAATCTCCTTAGTACATCATATTCTCTCAAAAGCTTTAAATGCATATACACTGCTGCTAAGTACCAAGAAGATGACCTCCTTGAGACTGGAACTTCAGAGGAGAATTGAAAAGAATGACCAACATAAGGATAATGAGCCTGAAGTCATGATTTGAGAGTATCAGATAAAGCAAGAATGCCAGGACCCATGGACACCACACAAAAGGAACAACAAAAGCAGTGAGAACTTTAGAGCAGTAGCTGAGAGTGGTGCAAATGCCTTAAAGTTTTTTTTATTGAAGTACCATTGATGTACAATCATATTGGTTTCAAGTATACAACACAGTGGTTCAACAGTTACCCATATTGAATCCTCACCCTACCTAGTGCAGTTACTATCTGTCAACATAGGAAGATGTTACAGAATCACTGGCTGTGTTCCCCATGCTGTATTACTGTCCCTGTGACCAAATTATTGAGAATGTTTATGTCCCTTTATCTCCCTCTCCTTCCCCATCCTCCCACATTAACACCCCCACAACAATGTTAACCACCAGTCACGTCTCAGTATTTGAGTCTAGTGCTATTTTGTTCATTTTGTTTTGTTTTTAGATTCCACAAAGTGAAATCATATGGTATTTGTTTTTCTCTGTCTGGGTTATTTCACTTAGTATAATACCCTCTAGGTCCACCAATGTTGTTGTAAATATGCGGATTTCTTTTTTATGGCTGACTAATAGTCCATTTTGTATATGCACAACATCTTGGTTATCCATTCATCTATTGATGGACACTTAGGTTGCTTCCATAACTTGGCTATTGTAAATAATGCAGTGATATACACAGAGGTGCATTTATCTTTCAAATCAGGGATATTTTGTTTTCTTTGGGTAAATTCCTAGGAGTGGAGTTACTGGGTCATATGGTATTTCTAGCAAATGCCTTAAATTCTGATTACACCTCAATTAAGCCACGAGTCTGATCAAAAGTGGGGATTTGTTAAACAGACAACCACAGGCCCACATGGAGTCATTTCTGCTAGGCCAGGTTACCAAACTTGGGCTTAATTCCTTACCTAATTGTGGTTTCAACCTCCCCCAGAAATGTAGTCAGTCAGGAATTTTCTGGCCAGCATCAATGAGGTAGTCTGTCACATGTACCCTCTCCAACCCCCAAAGGTAAGAGACCTAACCCAAAAGAGTCCTTTTTTCTATGACTTCCTTGTCCTGCCTTTAAAAACCTTTCCCTTTCTATAGCCCTTTGGAGCATCTGTCTTAAATAGAATTGCAGTGGAGTATATTAGTAATATAGTAGTCAAATCAGATACAATGATAGTTTTAGGAAAATCGTGGCTTAAAGACATGAAACTGGACCAAATCATTCATGAGATAATTTCTGGCAGTTCAGATCAGTGATTCTCTGGTCTTATGAGTCCTGATTCCCAGAACCTAGATCAGTGATCCTCTGTCTAGCTACACATTAGGAACCTCCTGTAGACCAAATAGAATGGAGTCTCCGAGGGTGCAGCATAGGTATTTTTTTTTAAAGCTTTGCTCAGTGATTTTAACATGCAGCAATGTATGAACTAGACCAAGTATATTAATCTAATACTCAGAAATATCAATGGAATAAAAACAAACATTTAATGAATACTTTCTATGTTCTAGGCCCCATCCACTTTGGTAAATTCTGACAATCCATTCGATTCAGTGATAAATTCAGATACCATATGATTCTGTGAAAGCCCAAGCTTGCCAAATGACTATTTGCCTAAAGGAACTGAAATCTAAATAAAGAATAATACTCATGAGCAGCTTCATTGATCAGCACAATTCTCTGAGCACAAGATATGCACTATGGGAGATTATTAAAAACAATCTATAATAGCAGTTCCTCACAAGGAATTTACATTGAAATTAAAGAGACAAGATTGAACTTGCAACCCACAGAGTATGATGTTGGCTATGGCTTTGTACATGGCCTTTACTATGTTGAGATATGTTCCCTTTATACCCACTTTCTTTCTTGTTTCCTGTTTTTATCAAACACTGAAAAACAACAGAGCAAGAAAGCCCCTATTTCAAGAAAAACAAGAAAGTACATATTTCTTGGAGAAAATAAAAACTATTATATCAAGTTCTCTACACTTACATCCTGGCCCCTGTACACATCTGAACTTATGACCCCAAGATTTACACTAATTAAAATGCATATTCAATATCTATCCAAATTAAAAAACCAATACATTCAAGTATACATTACTGGTTAAATGCATGTGGTCTAGAATCAGACAGGGATTAAATTCCAAGCTACCATTTACCAGCCATAATCCTACTTTGTGGTCCTATGTCTCGGGCTGCCTTTCTCCACTTGTACAAGGGAAGAGATAACAGCACAGGATTGATTTGAGGATTGAACAAGGTTAACATGAATTAATATGGTATATGGTACCCAGTGACTGTTCCCTAAATGTCAGCTATTTTATCCTGCTCAGAAAGTGCTAAGAGATGAGTTAAGGAAAGGGCAAAGTGAGTTCTGGGGGAAGCTCTCCAGAAGGAGAGAGCTGACCAAGATGGGAGGAAGGCATGGCTTGTCCAGGTGGAGAGAAGACAGAGCAGTATAGGCCTGAGCAAAGGCTCAGAGGAGATGGTGGCCAGGACCTTGATATTCAGGCCAAACTGTAGCATTTTCCTTGTTTTAATTTTTTAAAAAGACTTTGCTGGCACCTGTTACCTACACAGTAGGTGACTGTAATAATCATTGTAGAAATTTTGGGTTTTCCCCACCAACCATTTGGCAAGTACTACATTATTTCAAGAATTCCAGCTTCTGAGTGTTTCAGAGTTCTGTTACAGATTTTCTAACCATAGGATGCTTGTGATCAGAGCACTACCTCAAGACCGCCACTAGAGGGACTAGAACCAAAGGAATTTTTGACCTTCTAGGTAATGATACTCTCTAGATTCCTAACACTTTTTAACTTCATTTTCAAGTATATTTCTTATTTTATGCTTTCTAAATACTTTTTAAAAACACAAACCCTACTCGGATATAGGCATCAAAGAGTTCTACTGACCATCATCCCCAATTCCCACCCACAAAACAGCCATGTGATAACATTAATAAGATTGTGTCCTTCCAGATATTTTTAATTTGTATGTGACCATCTATATTATTCTTATTTAAACCCTTATTTTTCCCCTGCCTACCACTCTGACTTCATCTCTTACCACTCTCCACTTGCTGTACAGATTATATTCCAAAGCTCCAAATTTGCCAACTTATTCCAGTCTCAGAACCTTTGTACTCACTACATCATCTTGTTGGACTATTGTCTTCTCTTAGGTCCTCCTCACTCAGGTGTCAGCTCATATGTCACTTCCTCAGAGAGGCCTTTGTGACACCCATCAAGTAACTATTCCTCAACCCAAGTCACTCTCCATCATCATGTTTTATTTTCTTCTGTCACTACTTGATCTTTAATAATTACCCTGCTTATGTGCTTGCCTACCTACTCACTACTGAAATATAATCTCTGTGCTAGCAAGAGATTTGACAGCTTCAATTCCACATCTTTAGTGTCTAGAACACAAACAAGGGACTCAAAAGTACTTGTTGATTGAATGAATAAATGAGAGAGCACTGCTATTCTGCAACTTGCTTTTCAATTGATGTATCTTTTAAAAGTTGTATTTTACTTTCTGTGGATAAGCTTTATTCTTTTGCCATATTTTTAATTTTTTAAATTTAATCTTTTTAGGTTAGAAAATTACATGGCTCAAAATTAAAACAATATAAAAAGTCATTCAATGAAATGTCTCACAGCCACTGCTACCGACCACTTCCCTAGTTACCACTCAGCCAGGTAGCCGTTTTTATTAGTTTATTGTGTAGCCTTTATGCAAATACATACATATTCTTATTTTCTTCCGTTTTTGGAGAGAAATATGTTTATATACTATTCTGTACATCCATTCTTTCAACAACTGTATGGTATTCATAATTTATATGGATTAGTAATTTATTTTACTCAATTCTCTATATTTAATAGGCTTTGGGTTGGTTGTAATTTTTGTTGTTGCAATAATTATTTTTATGCTTGATAAATGTACAGAATAAATTCCCAGAAGTAGAATGTCTAAATAGAAGGTGTGTGTCTATTGAATCATGAGAGATCTTACCAAACTTCCCTCTGAGAAGGTGGCCTTAATTCTCTCACCAACAGTGTACATGAGCAGCACTTTCCCACCCCTCACCCGAAATAAATTGCAGACTTGAAAATGTTTGCCAGTCCGATGGATGAAAGTGGTTACTCACTGTTGTTTTGATTTTCATTTCTTTAATATGAAGTTGAACACTTTTTCATAGTTTTTAAATAGCTTACTGAAACACAATTCACATACCATATAATTCACCTATGTAAAGTGTACAATTGAATGGTTTTTCATATATTTACAACCATAACACAGTTCATTGGATGAGCAACCATCACTACAGTTGATTTTAGAATATTTGCATCACCTCAAAAAGAAACTACCCTTCAGATATCAGTCTCCTATCTCCCCCTCCATTAACCCCAGCCCTAAGAAACCCCTAATCTACTTCTGTCTATAGATTTGCCTTTTCTGAACATTGCTTATAAATGTAATTACATAATATGTGAGTTTTTGTGACTGGCTTCTTTTCACTGCTTTTGTTCATCTATGCTGTAGCATGTATCAGTACGTCATTCCTTTTAATGGCCAAATAGTTTTTGAATCCAATTGTCAGTTGCTGGATTTTTGTATCATTTCCACCATATATATATTTTTTTTTTAACAAAAATTGAAAAGTAGGCAAGGTCCTTAGAATTGTAAAGATAAGACTATACTTAACAGTCTCAATTACTATAACTGAAGAGGCAGTTCTGGTGGGTAAAACATTAGACTAGAAAGCAAAACACTAAAAATATCAACCTTGCCACAGGAGGGTTCTGTATGTGTCTTGCCTGAGGGTTTCAGCCCCAGGCAAGTTCAATATGGATTCAATGAGAACAGGAAATGACAACAGAAGTTGTTGGGGTAAAAGGGTTTATACCTGGATTTATTCTACCAGTGGTAAGTTGAGCACTACAATCACATCTGCATCCGGCAAGTCTGCAGGTCATAATCCACCTCTGGCTCAGCCTCCACCCAGAGCACTGGAAAGAACTCTTTATATAGTGACTCCATCGATATTAGCTCATTGCCTACGGGTGTGGAAGCATTAGTCCAGTAGTAGGCCAATTACATCATGTGGTAGTTTAGGGTCAGGTGAGCATCCTGGCCATAGAACTTCCATTTTCCCCACAGTATGTAATTTTAATGTTTCTCTTCTTTGAGCCTTAGTTACTGTATTAGTCAGGTGATCTGACTTCTTCCCACGTGTTCTTTCTATTGCTGTGTATAACACTTGCACCTAGCTGTCACTAGTCAAGGTTAAAGGTGCACTTCTCAGTTGGAATCCCACCCTTACCTGCCCACATCTTTATTGCCTTTCTTCTTTTTTTCTAATTTTGCAACAAATAGATTCAAAAGTTGAATTAAACCATTTCATCCACTTATTTTAACATTGAATGGACACCTATTACAGTGGAGAAAATACAAGTAGAGGCCCCAAGTAGGAAGGAGCTAGGACAAGAGATGTGTGTCACTAGAACCATCATAATGAGTATGGGATACAGTTGGGAGACAATGCTGGAGGATTAACGGGGATGCAGGGCCTTGCTGTCCACAAGGAAGACTCCAAGTTTTATCCTAGGACTAACAGGAAAGCCATTAAAGTTTTCAGCAGACGATTAACATGATCCAAATTTCATTTTTAAAAAGATCACTGTGAAAGAGTACATAAAATGTGATTCCATTTCGGTGACTTTCACCAACAGGAAAACTGATCTAGGATAGTAGAAGTTAGAAGATTCATTGCCTGTGGGAGAAGGGTAAGGACTGACTGTAAAGAACATAAAGAAACTTCCTGGGTGGTAGAAATGTTCCATATCTTGCTAGGGGTGATGGTAACACAGATGTATTCATTTATCAAAACTCATCAAAATGTAAAGTTCATATTTGTGCATATCACTGTAATGCATTTTACCTCTATTAAAAAATAAAGATCACAATACTTCCGGGAAGTTGGCGGCATGAGCAGGGCGGCATAAATCTTCTCCGAAAACTATATATATCTAGGAAAATACAGCAAATACAACTATTCCTAAAAGAGAGACCAGAATACACAAGAAAGTGCACAGCGTGCAGCTACACCTGAGAGAACATGGCACCCCATGAGGCAGGTTAGATACGGAGCCGCGACCCAGCGGGACCCGAGCATTCACCCACAACAGCGCACCGGGGGCAGGAGAGGATTCAGAGCCAGGAGGGAGTGGAAGTGCACCCTGCAAAATAACCAGCCCAAGTGATCTGAACGGGGAGCACAGACACACATCGCGCAGTGTAGCGGAGATTGGAGAGACAGAGGTGCAGGATCTGAGGGGAGAATGCGCCAGGGTGCTTGCAGCCAGCTCCTGGGAAGGAAAAAAAAGAAAAGAAAACCACACACTTTTTTCAGTGCTCTTAAAGAGACAGGAGCGCAACAGAGGAGCCGGATCGCCCCGGCACACCCAGCCCAGCAGGATGGGAGTCCTGGGGAGTTTGGAACCTGTTAGCTGGCGACTAGAAAAGGGTGGCCTCACTTAGACTTCCCACACAGATCAACAGTCTCCCATTCGTTCCCACCCCAGCCAGAGCTATAAAGGGCTCTGCGGAGCAGTGAGGCCACGGCTGCGGAATAGTGGAGCAACAGCACCACTTACAGCATCCCCACAGAATCTACTCCTGGAGGTGTGTGGGGGAGGTTCTTCTCTTTCTTTTTTCTTTTATTTTCTATGCTTCTCTCTTTTCTTTTTAAAGTCTTAAAGACCCCAGCTGACATACGTGGCAACTACCAGCGACCACTTCTATAGCCATGAAAACACAGAGGAATATGGTCCAGACTAAGATCAACCAGAGAACAACAGAGAGGGAGCCTGAAGGGACGGAAGTGCACAGTCTTCCTGAAAAAGAATTCAGAATAAAAGTCATAACCATGGTGATGAATCTACAGAGAAATGTGCAAGAGCTGAGGGAGGAAGTGAGGGAACTGAGGAAAGACAATACAGAAATCAGAAAAACGATCTATGGGCTTAACAGCAGACTGGATGAGATGCAAGAGACTGCTAACGGAATAGAAATCAGAGAAAAGGAATACAGAGAAGCTGAGGCAGAGAGAGATAAAAGGATCTCTAGGAATGAAAGAATATTAAGAGAACTGTGTGACCAATCCAAACGGAAAAAAATTCGCATTACAAGAGTACCAGAGGAAGAAGAGAGAGAAAAAGGGATAGAAAGTGTCTTTAAAGAAATAATTGCTGAAAACTTTCCCACGCTGGGGAAGGAAATAGTCTTGCAGTTCACGGAAGACCACAGATCTCCCAACACAAGGGACCCAAGGAAGACAAGACCAAGACACATAATAATTAAAATGGCAAAGATCAAAGATAAAGACAGAGAATTAAAGGCAGCCAGAGAGAGAAAAAAGATCACCTACAAAGGAAAACCCATCAGACTATCATCAGACCTCTCAACAGAAACCTTACAGGCCAGAAGAGAATGGCATGATATATTTAACGTTATGAAAGAGAAGGGCCTCGAACCAAGAATATTGTATCCAGCACGAATATCATTTAAATATGATGGAGGAAGTAAACAATTTCTAGACAAACGAAAGTTGAGAGAGTTTGCCTCTCATAAACCACCACTACAGGATATCTTAAAAGGAATGCTTTAGAGGGAAGCACCCCTAAGGCTAAAAAGATGTCACCAGAGAAAATAAATCATAGCAAAGAAAGCAGACCATCCAAATACTAACTAAAGACAAAGAATAAAACACCTAGTATATAAAGAATGGAGGAGGAAGAATAAGAAGGGAGAGAAATAAAGAAACATCAGATGGTGTTTACAATAACTTAACAGGAAAGTTAAGTTAGATTGTTAGATAGTAAAGAAGCAACCCTTGAACCTTTGGTAACCATGAATCTAAAGCCAGCAATGGCAATAAGTACATATCGATCAATAATCACCCTAAATGTAAATGGACTGAATGCACCAATCAAAAGACACAGAGTAACAGAATGGATAAAAAAGCAAGACCCATCTATATGCTGCTTACAAGAGACTCACCTCAAATCCAAAGATATACACAGACTAAAAGTGAAGGGATGGAAAAAGATATTTCATGCAAACAACAAAGAGAAAAAAGCAGGTGTTGCAGTACTTGTATCAGACAAAATAGACTTCAAAACGAAGAAAGTAGCAAAAGATAAAGAAGGACATTACATAATGATAAAGGGGTCAGTCCAACAAGAAGATATAACCATTATAAATATATATGCACCCAACACAGGAGCGCCAGCATATGTGAGACAAATACTAACAGAATTAAAGGAGGAAATAGACAGCAATGCATTCATCTTAGGAGACTTCAACACACCACTCACTCCAAAGGACAGATCAACCAGACAGAAAATAAGTAAAGACACAGAGGCACTGAACAACACACTAGAACAGATGGACCTAACAGACATCTACAGAACTCTACACCCAAAAGCAATAGGATACACATTCTTCTCAAGTGCACATGGAACATTTTCCAGAATAGACCACATACTAGGCCACAAAAAGAACCTCAGTAAATTCAAAAATATTGAAATCCTACCAACCAACTTCTCAGATCACCAAGGTATAAAACTAGAAATAAATTTTAGAAAGAAATCAAAAAGGCTCACAAATACATGGAGACTTAACAACACTCTCCTAATTAATCAATGGGTTAACGACCAAATCAAAACAGAAATCAAAGAATATATGAGACTAATGACAACAACAACACAAAGCCACAACTTCTGTGGGACGCAGCAAAGGCAGTTCTAAGAGGAAAGTATATTGCAATCCAGGCCTATTTAAAGAAGGAAGAACATTCCCAAATGAATAGTCTAAAGACACAATTACTGAATTGGAAAAAGAAGAACAAATGAGGCCCAAAGTCACCAGAAGGAGGGACATAATAAAGATCAGAGCCAACATCCAAAACACAAACAACAACAAATGTTGGCGAGGATGTGGAGAAAAGGGAACCCTCCTACACTGCTGGTGGGACTGCAAATTAGTTCAACCATTGTGGAAAGCAGTATGGAGGTTCCTCAAAAGACTCAAAATAGAAATACCATTTGACCCAGGAATTCCACTCCTAGGAATTTACCCTAAGAATGAGCAGCCCAATTTGAAAAGGACAGATGCACCCTATGTTTATTGCAGCACTATTTACAATAGCCAAGAAATGGAAGCAACCTAAGTGTCCATCAGTAGATGAATGGATAAAGAAGAGGTGGTACATATACACAATGGAATATTATTCAGCCATAGAAGAAAATAAATCCTACCATTTGCAACAACATGGATGGAGCTAGAGGGTATTATGCTCAGTGAAATAAGCCAAGCCGAAAAAGACAAGTATCAAATGATTTCACCATATGTGGGGTATAAGAACAAAGAAAAAAACTGAAGGAACAAAACAGCAGCAGACTCACAGAACCCAAGAACGGACTAATAGTTACCAAAGGGAAAGGGACTGGGGAAATGGGCGGGAAGGGAGGGATAAGAGGGAAAAAGGGGCATTACGATTAGCAGATGTAATGTTGGGGGGGCAATGGGAGGGCAGTACAACTCAGAGAAGACAAGTAGTGATTCTATAGCATCTCACTATGCTGATGGACAGTGACTGTAATGGGGTTATGGGGACCTGATGAAGGGGTAGTTTAATAATCGTAACATGCACACAATTGTAATAATGATAATAAAATAAATTATATTAAAAAAAAAAAAGAAAAAAAAATAAAGATCAGAGAAGAAATAAATAAAATTGAGAAGAATAAAACAATAGAAAAAAATCAATGAAACCAAGCTGGTTCTTTGAAAAAATAAACAAAATAGATAAACCCCTAGACAGACTCATTAAGAGAAAAAGAGAATCTACACACATAAACAGAATCAGAAATGAGAATAGAAAAATAACGACGGACCCCACAGAAATACAAAGAATTACAAGAGAATATTATGAGAATCTGTATGCTAACAAGCAGGGAAACCTAGAAGAAATGGACAACTTCTTAGGAAAATACAACCTCCCAAGACTGACCAAGCAAGAAACAGAAAAACGAAACAGACCAATCACCAGCAACGAAATTGAATCGGTAATCAAAAAACTACCCAGAACAAAACCCCCGGACCTGATGGATTCACCACTGAATTCTACCAGACATCCAGAGAAGAAATAACACCCATTCTCCTTAACGTTTTCCAAAAAATAGAAGAGGAGGGAATAGTTCCAAACTCATTCTATGAAGCCAGCATCACTCTAATACCAAAACCGGGCAAAGACCTCACCAAAAAAGAAAATTACAGACCAATATCCCTGATGAACGTAGGTGCAAAAATACTCAACAAAATATTAGCAAACCGAATTCAAAAATACATCAAGAGGATCATACACCATGATCAAGTGGGATTCATCCCAGGGATGCAAGGATGGTACAACATTCGAAAATCCATCAACATCATCCACCACATCAACAAAAAGAACAACAAAACCACATGATCATCTCCATAGATGCTGAAAAAGAATTTGACAAAATTCAGCATCCATTCATGATTAAAACTCTCAACAAAATGGGTATAGACGGAAAGTACCTCAACATCATAAAGGCCATATATGAAAAACCCACAGCTAACATCATACTTAACGGCGAGACGCTTAAAGCTTTTCATCTAAAATTGGGAACAAGACAGGCATGCCCACTCTCTCCACTGTTATTCAACATAGTATTGGAGGTCCTAGCCATGGCAATCAGACAAAACAAAGAAATACAAGGCATCCAGATTGGTAATGAAGAAGTCAAATCATCACTATTTGCAGATGACATGATATTATACATAAAAAACCCTAAAGACTCCACTCCAAAACTACTAGAACTAATATCTGAATTCAGCAAAGTTGCAGGACACAAAATTAACACACAGAAATCTGTTGCTTTCCTATACACTAATTATGAGGTAACAGAAAGAGAAATCAGGAAAACAATTCCATTCACAATTGCATCAAAAAGAATAAAATACCTAGGAATAAACCTAACAAAGGAGGTGAAAGATCAATACCCTGAAAACTACAAGACACTCCCAAGAGAAATTAAGGAGGACCCTAACAAACAGAAATTCATCCCATGCTCGTGGCTAGGAAGAATAAATATTATCAAAATGGCTATACTACCTAAAGCAATCTACAGATTCAACACAATCCGTATCAAACTACCAACAGCTTTCTTCAATGAACTTGAACAAATAATTCTAAAATTCATGTGGAACCACAAAAGACCCCGAATAACCAAAGCAATCCTGAGAAGGAGGAATAAAACAGGGGGAATTACGCTCCCTGACTTCAAGCTCTACTACAAAGCCACAGTAATCAAGACAATTTGGTATTGGCACAAAAACAGATTCACAGACCAGTGGAACAGAATAGAAAATCCAAACATTAACCGAAACATACACAGTCAATTAATATTTGATAAAGGAGCCTTGGATATACAATGGGGAGATGTCAGCCTCTTCAGCAGCTGGTGTTAGAAAAACTGGACAGCTACATGTAAGAGAATGAAACTGGACTACTGTCTAGCCCCATACACAAAGGTAAACTCAAGGTGGATCAAAGACCTGAATGTAAGTCATGAAACCATAAAACTCTTAGAAAAAGACATAGGCAAAAATCTCTTGGACATAAACATGAGCGACTTCTTCATGAACATGTCTCCCCAGGCAAGGGAAACAAAAGCAAAAATGAACAAGTGGGACTATATGAAGCTGGAAACCTTCTGTACGGCAAAGGACACCATCAGTAGAACAAAAAGACATCCTACAGTATGGAAGAATATATTCATAAATGATGTATCCGATAAGGGGTTGACATTCAAAATATATAAAGAACTCACGCACCTCAACAAACAAACAGCAAATAGTCCAATTAAGAAATGGGCAGAGGACATGAATAGACAGTTCTCCAAAGAAGAAATTCAGATGGCCAACAGGCACATGAAAAGATGCTCCACATCGCTAATCATCAGAGAAATGCAGATTAAAACCACAATGAGATATCACCTCACACAGTGAGGATGGCCAACATCCAAAACACAAACAACAACAAATGTTGGCGAGGATGTGGAGAAAAGGGAACCCTCCTACACTGCTGGTGGGACTGCAAATTAGTTCAACCATTGTGGAAAGCAGTATGGAGGTTCCTCAAAAAACTCAAAATAGAAATACCATTTGACCCAGGAATTCCACTCCTAGGAATTTACCCTAAGAATGCAGCAGCCCAGTTTGAAAAAGACAGATGCACCCCTATGTTTATCGCAGCACTATTTACAATAGCCAAGAAATGGAAGCAACCTAAGTGTCCATCAGTAGATGAATGGATAAAGAAGATGTGGTACATATACACAATGGAATATTATTCAGCCATAAGAAGAAAACAAATCCTACCATTTGCAACAACATGGATGGAGCTAGAGGGTATTATGCTCAGTGAAATAAGCCAGGCCGAAAAAGACAAGTACCAAATGATTTCACTCATATGTGGAGTATAAGAACTGAGAAAAAAACTGAAGGAACAAAACAGCAGCAGACTCACAGAACACAAGAATGGACTAATAGTTACCAAAGGGAAAGGGGCTGGGGAGGTTGGGTGGGAAGGGAGGGCCAAGGGGGAAAAAGCGGCATTACGATTAGCAGATGTAATGTTAGGGGGGCACGGGGAGGGCTGTACAACCCAGAGAAGACAAGTAGTGACTCTATAGCATCTCACTGTGCTGATGGACAGTGACTGTAATGGGGTTGGTGGGGGGCCCCTGATGAAGGGGGTAGTGTAATCACCATAATATTACTCATTTAATTGTAGATTAATGATATCAAAATAAACTTTAAAAAAAAGAAGAAGAAAACAAATCCTACCATTTGCAACAACATGGATGAAACTAGAGGGTATTATGCTCAGTGAAATAAGCCAAGCTGAAAAAGACAAGTATCAAATGATTTCACTCATGTGTGGAGTATAAAAACAAAGAAAAAAACTGAAGTAACAAAACAGCAGCAGACTCACAGAACCCAAGAACGGACTAATAGTTACCAAACGGAAAGGGCCTGGGGATGATGGGTGGAAAGGGAGGGATAAGAGGGGAAAAGGCCAGACGTAATGTTGGGGGGGCATGGCGAGGGCTGTACAACTCAGAGAAGACAAGTAGTGATTCTATAGCATCTCACTACGCTGATGGACAGTGACTGTAATGGGGTTGGTGGGGGGGACCTGATGAAGTGAGTAGTTTAATAACCATAATATTTCACATGTAATTGTAGAATAATGATACCAAAATAAATTATAAAAAAAAAAAGCTTCTGGAGCTTCAGTTTCATTGTTGTGAAGCTTCAGCTTTAATGAGAAATAAAGTTATATGCTGAACTGTTTATAAGGAATTAACTTGTGAAAATAAAAATCTCATTTAAATAAATAAATAAAGATCACTCTGACTGCTGCTACCTAACTGAAGCAATTTCAGGGTTCCAACTAGATTAAATTGACATTTGTCTTGACAAAGGGTTTCTTCCCCAGACAAGTTCACTATGGATTCAATGAGACCGAAAAATGACAATGGAATGTTCTTGGGATGAAAGGGTTATACCCAACTTTATTCCCACAGTGGCAGGTCAATCACTAGAATCCTGTCCACTCAAAGCGAGTGTGCATGCAGCAAGCCAGTCTCTGCCTCTGGGCCTCTCTACCCCCGCAGCCATCTCAATCCCTGTCCTCAACACTGCCACCATTCCAGTCTCTGCTCTCCTGCAGCTGTGCAGCCATGCCACCGTGTCACCAAGAGCACTGGACGGATCTCTTTATATAGAGTCAATAACAATATACTGCCTACACGTGTGTAATGAGCAAGCCAACCAGGGCCAGGTGAGAATCCTGGCCATAAGAACCTTCACTTTATCCATACTCCACCCCTCCAGGTGTCTTACCTCTAAATCTACATGTCCTCAATCTTCTGCAATAGTCCCTGTGTGAGAAAGCTGGAACACTGTAACCAAATTTCATAATAACAACAGAGGCTATGACAATATACAAATAACAAAAATTACAAAGTATAATAATGCTCAAGCCTGAGGAGATCCATTGCCAACAAGTGGTCATCCTGGCTGTATTCAAACCAGTTCTACTCAAATGAGTTAACCAAAAGGATGGGTGGGCCTTACAATACTGACCTTCTCCAGCCTCTCCACGAGAAAGTCTTCCAGACACACAGGCTAATCTTGTTGCTTTGCCTCTGGCTCCTGCTTCTTCATCCTCAGTGGCTGGAACCACTGCTCTGGTTTCAGTTGTTGCCATAGCTCCAGTAAGATTCTATTTGACTTTCCATCCAATTTCTCTGTCTCTGCTCCTGCCTTTATCAAATCAACCCACATCTGGGTCCTTATAACTTTCATGGGGCCCTTTAAATTCTTCCTCTGAGTAGTAGACCTTATTTCTTTCCATGCTTTCATTGCTTCAGCCTCTCCTTAGTCTGCTACTGTACAGGTAACCTCACTTATGGGCTGCCCTAAATGAGGGGCAAAAATGGCCACTAGAGGCCCAAAGAGGGATGTGGGAGCCATTTGAAGCACATTTCTCATCCCTGCAGTAAAAGGCTCCTCATATGGGCCATAATTTTCTGAACTGTAGATGGCATTTTTTTATGCCTAGCTCCTGTAATACCTGTTGGAGCTCAGCATATGTCTGCCATCTACCACGGGAGGATGGTAAATAACTGTTGGGCCACACAGCATGAAGTGCAGCCATAAGCCAATCAAGGAAGGAGTAATTTCTTAGGGTCTGGTGTGCATTTTGTAATCACTGCCTCAAGGCAATATGAACTGTCAGGGAGGCCAGCTTTCCCATCTCTGTTCCAAACGGAACAATTCCATCCACCCCTAAATTCTACAGACACAGGAGCCAAGCTGATATGGACTCTGAGGGCTTCTGTTGAAACCGGAAGCCCAGATCCACCAGCTTTCAATGGGGTGGGGTTTCAACCGAGGAGGGGCTTATGCCTCCAGCACTGGCAGGGCCTGCAACCCACCTGTTCATCAAAACTCTGTTCCTCTATTTTTGGGGCTGATGGCTCCACTACATCCTTCACGTTCCCCATGGCATCTGGCAGCCTGTACTGTTGTGCTGCTTCCTCTTGGGCTGCTGCTCCTTCTCATGCTGCTTCCTCTTGGGCTACCATGACATCCTTTACCATTTCCACAGAACCTTGCAGTGATGCCATTTCAGTCACCAACAAATTTTTTACCTCCTCAGCAGCACCTCTCAGCTCACTTTCTCATGCTGCCTCTTGTGCTTCCTACCGAAGGACATCTTTCTCCCTTACAGCCTTTCTCAAATTTGTGAGAAGAAAACTCCCCATAGTTCCCATGACCTCACAGGCACTCTGTTCCTTTAAGGAATTCCCTATTTTGCTGAGGGCCAACTCTAGGGCCTCAGGTGTTGCCTCCACCCCTTCCCAGTCTTGGGGTGGGACCCAGTCCTCTAGGAAGAAGACACATCAAAACACATGTCGACTGGGGGACACTCGAACGTCTCCCCATCCATAGGTGCAGCCCACTGAAACACTCCTCCCCTGAGGGCAGCCTGTTCTTTTCCTTGGTCAACAGTGAATCCTGCCAATGTCGCCAATTATCTTGCCAATGGGTTTCTGCCCCGGGAAAATTCACTACAGATTCAATGAGACTGAGGAATGACAATGGAACGTTCTTGGGGTGAAAGGGTTATATCCAACTTTATTCTCACGGTGACAGGTCAATCACTAGAATCCCATCCACTCAGTGTGAGTCTGTATACAGCAAGCCTGTCTCTGCCTCTGGGCCTCTCTGCCCCCACAGCCATCTCAGTCTCTGTTCTTGGTGCTGCCGCCACTCCAGTTTCTGCTCTCCTGCAGCATTGCACCCATGCAGCCATGACACTGTGTTGCCCAGAGCACTGGGTGGAACTTTTTATATAGAGAGTCAGTAACAATGTACTGCCCACACATGTGTAGTGAGCAAGCTAACCAGGGCCAGGTGAGAATCCTGGCCACAAGAACCTTCACTTTAGCCACAGATGTAACTCCAGGGGAAAAGTCCCAGGGCAAAATACTTTTGAAACCCAAATTAGTCAAAGGGAGAAGTAAAGTGGGAGAAACCCATTTATTTCTTACAAGCAGTCCACTTCTGCTTTCCCGTGTCTCTCACGACTGAGCTGCAGAAGAGCTCCCCACCCAATCTCTCCAGTCCATATAAGCCCTTGCTCACCCTTGTAATTACCTATTGGTATGGAGATGGAATACTTCTCTCCACCCCTTGGAAACACCTACTGTATGGAGATGCACTAAAGCCAGGCGAGAGATTCTGGAAATATTGCAATTACTCACAACAGCTTATATACTTTTTTTTTTAAACCTGAAGCCCAGAAAGATTGAGTCTTCCAGGACTCAAAGTACCCTTTCATTCATTTAAAATTACTGTGCTTTAAAAGAAAAAAGGAAGAGGAGGAAGCCAGCTAAAAAAGAAATAAGATACCTTCTACATAGTTCCTGTGAATACTCTAAATATCGTTGTGGATAAAATGAGAGTTCCTGTGGCCAGGATTCTCACCTGGCCTTGGTTGATTAGCTCACTGCACACCTGTGGGCAATACATGGCTGCTGACTCTATATAAAGAACTCCGCCCAGTGCTCTGGGCACAACATTGTGGTATGGCTGCAAGGCTGCAGGAGAGCAGAGCAGAGGATGGAGTGGTGGCAGCATGAGGACAGAGGCCCAGAGGACGGCTGTGTGGGACAACAACTCTGCAGAAAGGCCCACAGGATGGCTGTGCAGGACGACTGTGCAGAGAGGCCCAGAGGTCGGCTGTATGGGACAACTGTGCAGACAGAGGAGCCCAGAGGCAGAGACCGGCTTGCTGCATACAGACTCACTCTGAGTGAATGGGATTTTAGTGACTGACCTGCCACCTGGATATAAAGTTGGTTATACCCCTTTCACCCCAAGAACAGTTTTGCTATCAATTTATTTGGTCCCATTGAATCCATAGTGAACTTGCCCAGGGCTGAAACCCATTGGCAAGACAATTGGTGTAGTCAGCAGTATTCATTGTTGACCAAGGAAAAAGACAGGCTGCCCTTATGGGAGGGGTGAAAGGGTTATATCCAACTTTATTCTCACGGTGACAGGTCAATCACTAGAATCCCATCCACTCAGTGTGAGTCTGCATACAGCAAGCCTGTCTCTGCCTCTGGGCCTCTCTGCCCCCACAGCCATCTCAGTCTCTGTTCTTGGTGCTGCCGCCACTCCAGTTTCTGCTCTCCTGCAGCATTGCACCCATGCAGCCATGCCACTGTGTTGCCCAGAGCACTGGGTGGGCTGCCCCTATGAATGGGGAGACAGTGGATTGTCCCCCAATGGGTATTTGGTCTGAGGTGGCTTGCCTCCTAGAGGACTGGGCCCCACCCCAGGACTGGAGGCAAGAGGAGGAGACACCAGAGGCTATAGGGGTGGCCCTTGGTAAAATAAGTAGATCCTTTGAGAAGCAGAGTGCCCGTGAGGCAGCAGGGACTGTGGGTTGGCTTCTCCCAGTATTAAAAAAGTCTACAGAAGAGACCCAAGAAATGGCAGCACGAGAACGCGATCTGCAAACTTCTGTGGATTCCCTGAGGAAGGAGATGACATTGATGCGAAAGGAGGCAGCGTGAGAGCGCCGGCAGCAAGGTGCCATTGGAGACGAGATGGCAGTGCTGCCAGGTGTTCTGAAGGAGGAAGAGGCCATCAAGGAAAAAGATGAACTCCTGAGGGAAGCACAGGTAGAGGCAGCATGAGAATGTCAGCTGCAAAGCATTGAGGTGAAGGTAAGAGAGCTTCTGAAGACTGAGCTAGCACTGTTGCAAGGCACTGTAACAGGAGGCACTTGGGGGAGTGGAGAGAAAGGTGCCATCAGCACCAGAAATGGAGGAGCTGGGGAAGGATGAAGGGGTGGTGCTGGAGGCACTAGCCCCTCCTGTATTGAAAGCCCACCCAGTGGTTGTAAAGAAAATACAGACCCAGCAGCTGAAAGTTCCCCAAGGAGAGGAGCAGCGCCCTCCCCAGGTCATGGAGCACTCTCTATGGTCCACCCTTATACTCAGGCTGAGCCAGTGACTGTGGGACATAGGTGTGGATGGAATTATTCTTTTCGGATCAGAGATGGGAAAGGTATCTTCCCCGACAGTGCAGCCCGCCTTGAGGCAGCGATTACAAAATGCGAGCTGACACGTACAGTAGCTGAAGCAACGAAAACCCGGAAAGAAATAAGACCTGTTACTCACAGGAGGAATTTGAGGGGCCCTGGGAGGGTTACGAGGACCCAGATGTGGGTTGATCTGATACAGGCAGGAGCAGATGGAAGGAAATTAGACAGGAAGCCAAATAGGATCTTACTGGAACTATGGCAACAACTGAAACCAGTGCATCAGTTCAAGCCATTAAGATGAAAGAGGCAGAGGTCAGAGACAGAGCCACGAGTCCGGCCTGTGTGTCTGCAAGACTTTTTGCTGGAGAGGCCTGTGTGTCTGCAAGACTTTTTGCTGGAGAGGCTGGAGAACAATGTTCGAGCTTCCTTGCACAGGGACCATTGCAGAGGACTAAGGGTACATAGATTGAGAGGAGAGAATCCTGGAGGGGTGGAGTGTGGATAAAATAAGAGTTCCTGTGGCTAGGATTCTCACCTGGCCTTGGCTGATTAGCTCACTGCACACCTGTGGGCAATACATGGCTGTTGACTCTATATAAAGAGCTCCATCCAGTGCGCTGGGCATGACACGGTGGTATGGCTGCAAGGCTGCAGGAGAGCACAGCAGAGGCTGGAGTGGTGGCAGCACCGAGGACAGAGGCCCAGAGGATGGCTGTGTGGGACAACTGTGCAGACAGAGGAGCCCACGGCTTGCTGCATACAGACTCTCTCTGAGTGAATGGGATTTTAGTGACTGACCTGCCACCTGGAAATAAAGTTGGGTATAACCCTTTCACCCCAAGAACAGTTTTGCTATCAATTTATTTGGTCACATTGAATCCATAGCGAACTTGCCCAGGGCTGAAATCCATTGGCAAGACAATTGTTTATACCCTAATGCCATATCTACCCCTGGTTCTTACTGCAGACCAAACCATAGAATGTGTTAATTTAAATACAACCAGCATCTGCCTGGAAGGTAAGAGCCTGTGACCCAGCACTTTTCAAAAGTACCCTCCAGCTGGGCTTCACTGCCATGTTGGAATCAGCTAAGCAACTTTAAAACTACTGATGCCTGGGTCACACCCCCAGAGATTCCCATGTAATTAGTCTGGGGGTACAGACTCAGCATTGGGTTTTTTTATGAGCTCCCCAGAGAGATGCCAAGGTTGGAAACTAAGACCTGCCCAATTCCACCTAGATTCCACTCTTGTATCTTTAAAATTACTCTTTTCAAAGATTCACTGAGCATTTTTGCAGAATAAGGGGCCCTAGAAACTGCCATTCTATTGGGTTATTTAAAGTAAACTTTAAGGCCTACATTAAGATTTAGATTTTGATACCTTCTCAGTTTCCACATCTCCCCCTGGTCCTAGCGCTTACCAGAAATCAATTCACACTCCAGCTCCCTATCCCCATTTTTGGGGTTCAGAGGCCAAGAGGATATCTGCCCTTCTGGATGTAATCCTCATGTCCGTTCCCCATTCCCCTTGGCAATGATGTGGGGTTGCATTTAAGTGTGTTTTCTGATTAACCCTCTGTGGATAAAGTGAAGGTTCCTATGGCCAGGACTCTCACCTGGCCCTGGCTGGCTAGTTCACTACACACATGTGGGCAATACATTGTTATTGATTCTCCCCATACAAAGAGCTCCACCCAGTGCTTGCATGGCACAGCTGCTGTGGATAAAGTGAAGGTTCCTATGGCCAGGACTCTCACCTGGCCCTGGCTGGCTAGTTCACTACACACATGTGGGCAATACATTGTTATTGATTCTATACAAAGAGCTCCACCCAGTGCTCTGGGCAACATGGTGGCACAGCTGCAAGGCTGCAAGAGAGCAGAGACTGGAGTGGTGGCAGCACTGAGGACAGAGACTGAGACAGCTGCGGGGGTAGAGAGGCCCAGAGGCAGAGACTGGCTTGCTGCATACAGACTCACTCTGAGTGGACGGGATTTAGTGATTGACCTGCCATGGAAATAAAGTTGGATATAACCCTTTCACCCCAAGAACATTCTACTGTCATTTCTTTGGTGTCACTGAATCCATAGTGAACTTGTCTGGGCTGAAACCCATTGGCAAGACAACTGGCATAGTCAGCAGGATTCATTGTTGACCAAGGAAAATAATAGGCTGCCCTCATGGGAGAAGTGCTTCAGCGGGTTGCACCCATGGATGAGGAGACATTTGAGTGCCCCCCAGTGGATATGTCGTACAGAGAAGGGGTGGAGGTTGGAGTCCACCCCAAGAGTAAGAAAATTTGTTGGTGACTGAAATAGCATCACTATGAAGTGCTGTGGAAATAGTAAAGGATATCGTAGTAGTCTGAGAGGAAGCAGCATGAGAAGGAGCAGTGGCCCAAGAAGGAGCAGCACAAGCAGCAGCAGCACGAGAGTGCAGGCTGCCAGGTGCTGTGGGGCAGGTGAAGGATGTAGTGGAGCTATCACCCCCAGAAATGGAGGAGCGGTGGTTTGATGAACAGGTGGGGGTGGAGGCCCTACCAGTGCCAGAGGCATCAGCCCCTCCTTGGTTGAAACCCCACCTGGTTGAAAGCTGGTGGAAAGCCCGAAGGACTTGGCAACCACACATTCTTCCAGGAGAGGTGCAGCTCCGTTCTCAGAGCACTCCATGCTCTACTTCTATCCTCAGGCTCAAGCACAAAAGAGAATACTGTCTGCTTCTTGAAGGAAGAATTTAAAGGGCTCTTTGAAGATCATGAGGACCCAGATGTGGGTTGATTTGAAAAGGCAGAAGCAGGCTGGAGAAACTGGATGACTGGAGCTGTGGCAACAACTGAGACTGGAGCAGTGGTTCCAGCTGCTGAGGACAAAACCGAAGCCAGAGATAAAGCAACAAGATTGGCCTGTATGTCTGCAAGACTTTCTGGTGAAGAGGCTGGAGAAGGTGGGTATTATAAGACCCACCCATGGTTCTTTTACAATGTTCCAGCTTCCTTGCATAGGGACCATTGCAGAGGACTGACGGCATATAGATTGAGAGGCAAGAATCCTGGAGGGGTGGAGTGTGAATAAAGTGAAGGTTCCTGTGGCCAGGATTCTCACCTGGCCCTGGTTGGCTAGCTCACTACAGATGTGTGGGCAATACATTGTTACTGACTATATAAAGAGCTCCACCCAGTACTCTGGGCAACATGGTGGCATAGCTGCAAGGCTGCAGGAGAGCAGAGATGAGACTGGAGTGGTGGCAGCACCAAGGACAGAGACTGAGATGGCTGCATGGGTAAAGAGGCCCAGAGGCAGAGACCGGCTTGTTGCATGCAGACTCACTTTGAGTGGACAGGATTCTAGTGATTGACCTGCCACCGTGGAAATAAAGTTGGGTATAATCCTATCACCCCAGGAATGTTCTACTGTCATTTCTTTGGTCTCATTGAACCCATAGTGAACTTGTCTGGGACTGAAACCCATTGGCAAGACACCCTCTAGTCCAGCTCACTTGGTTCAAGTTTTGTACCTGCTATCCAGCTCCCTCTGCTCTGAAAAGAAATGGAGAAGGGAAGAACAAACCCCCTCCTTTCCCCATCTTTGCCCTGAAGTCTTGAGGAGAAGAGCAGAAGAAGTGCAAATGCCAACTTGATGGGGATAATGCTTAACAATTTCATTCTAACCTTAAGCAGGCAAAACTGCCTCCTTTCATCCTATTTTGTTTGTTTTTTTAAGGTATATTAAGTTTGCCCCATCACCCACAACCCTAAAATCTCCATCAACCTGTTCAGGATTCTCTGAAACTGTCTCATTTCCACTATTATGTATGGTGTGCCCTGAACTTTAGCTCACTGCTGTACTCATTAAGCCCACCTACCAAGTGCTAGGTGACACATCTCCAAATCCAAATGTTTAATTTACAGAATAAAGTGCTCTCCTCAAAACGCAATTGTGCTACAATACTTTTCTTTCAAACAGTATATTCAAGTATAGTACATTTCATGCAGATGCACTGTTTGAGAATTGGAAATGTGTTCCTTTGAATTTGTCAATATGGAGATCATGCAAACTTTACCAATTAAAAAGTTCATCAAGAATTACAATTCAAATGTGGAGAGCCGAGTCAGTTGCAAATATTTTTGCTACTTGAGCTGTTACACAAAAATCATTTCTACCAGGCAAAGACACCACAAAAAAAGAAAATTACAGACCAAACCAATATCCCTGATGAACATAGATGCAAAAATACTCAACAAAATACTAGCAAACCAAATTCAAAAATACATCAGAAAGATCATCATCCATCATGATCAAGTGAGATTCATCCCAGGGATGCAAGGATGGTACAATATTCGAAAATCCATCATCATCCACTACATCAATAAAAATAATGACAAAACCCACATGATCATCTCCATAGATGCTGAAAAAACATTCGACAAAATTCAACACCCCACAGACAACATTATACTTAACAGCAACAAGCTGAAAGCTTTTCCTTTAAGATCGGGAACAAGACAAGGATGCTCACTCTCCCCACTTTTATTCAACATAGTACTGGAGGTCCTAGCCACAGCAATCAGACAACACAAAGAAATACAAGGCATCCAGATCGGCAAGGAAGAACTCAAACTGTCCTTGTTTGCAGGTGACATGATATTGTACATAAAAAAAAACCCTAAAGAATCCACTCCAAAACTATTAGATCTAATATCTGAATTCAGCAAAGTTGCGGGATACAAAATTAATACACAAAAATCTATAGCATTCCTATACACTAACGATGAACTAGCAGAACAAGAAATCAGGAAAACAATTCCATTCACAATTGCATCAAAAGAATAAAATACCTAGGAATAAACCTAACGAAGGATGTGAAAGACCTATACCCTGAAAACTACAGGACACTCATAAGAGAAATTAAAGAGGACACTAATAAATGGAAATTCATCCCATGCTCTTGGCTAGGAGGAATTAATATTGTCAAAATGGCCATCCTGCCTAAAGCAATCTACAGATTCAATGTAATCCCTATCAAATTACCAACAGCATTCTTCAATGAACTAGGGCAAATAGTTCTAAAATTCCTATGGAACCACAAAAGACACCGAATAGCCAAAGCTATCCTGAGAAGAAAGAATAAAGCAAGGGGGATTACACTGCCTGACTTCAAGTTCTACTACAAAGCTACAGTAATCAAGACAAATTGGTACTGGCACAAGTACAGACCCATAGACCAGTGGAAGAAAATAGAGAGCCCAGATATAAACCCAAGCATTTATGGTCAATTAATATACAATAAAGGAGCCATGGATATACAGTGGGGCAATGGCAGCCTCTTCAACAGCTGGTGCTGGCAAAACTGGACAGCTACATGTAAGAGAATGAAACTGGATTACTGTCTAACTGCATACACCGAAGTAAACTCAAAATGGATCAAAGACCTGAATGTTAGTCATGAAACCATAAAACTCTTAGAAAAAAATATAGGCAAAAATCTCTTGGATATAAATATGAGCAACTTCTTCATGAACGTGTCTCCCCAGGCAAGGGAAACAAAAGCAAAAATGAACAAGTGGGACTATATCAAGCTGAAAAGCTTCTGTACAGCAAAGGATACCATCAGTAGAACAAAAAGACTTCCTACAGTATGGGAGAATATATTCATAAATGACATATCCAATAAGGGGTTGACATCCAAATTATTTAAAGAGCTCATGCACCTCAACAAACACAAAAAGCAAATAAGGCAATTAAAAAATGGGCAGAGATGCTGAATAGACACTTTTCCAAAGAAGAAATTCAGATGGCCAACAGGCACATGAAAAGATGCTCCACATCACTAGTCATCAGAGAAATGCAAATCAAAAGCACAATGAGATATCCCCTCACACCAGTTGAGATGGCTGCCATCCAAAAGACAAACAAGAAATGTTGGCGAGGATGTGGAGAAAGGGGAACCCTCCTACACTGCTAGTGGGAATGTCAATTAGTACAACCATTGTGGAAAGCAGTATGGCGGTTCCTCAAAAAACTAAAAATAGGAATACCATTTGACCCCGGAATTCCACTCCTAGGAATTTACCCTAAGACTGCAGCAGCCCAGTTTGAAAAAGACAGATGCACCCCTATGTTTATTGCAGCACTATTTACAGTAGCCAAGAAATGGAAGCAACCTAAGTGTCCATCAGTAGATGAATGGATAAAGAGGATGTGGTGCATATACACAATGGAATATTATTCAGCCATAAGAAGAAAACAAATCCTACCATTTCCAACAACATGGATGGAGCTAGAGGGTATTATGCTCAGTGAAATAAACCAGGTGGAGAAAGACAAGTACCAAATAATTTCACTCATATGTGGAGTATAAGAACAAAGAAAAAATTAAAGGAACACAACAGCAGCAGACTCACAGAATCCAAGAATGGACTAACAGATACTAAAGGGAAAGGGACTGGGGAAGATGGGTGGTAAGGGAGGAATAAGGGGGAAAAAGGACTATTACAATTAGTACACATAATGTAGCGGGGGTGGGGGTGGGGTGGAGGGATACAGGGAAGACAGTATAACACAGAGAAGACAAGTTCTATAACATCCTTCTACGCTGATGGACAGTGACTGCAATGGGGTATATGGTGGGGACTTGATAATAGGGAGAGTCTAGTAACCATAATGTTGCTCATGTAATTGTATATTAATAAGCAAAATAGAAATTTTTTAAATCATTTCACCACAACACTTTGTCCAAATTAGTCTTGAAAACCATGATTTTGGAACTGATGTGAGATCTTCAGGAGCATACAGGTTGTTTAAAGCAAAACAATCCTATGTCTGAGTTTTCTATACTTTTTTCTATTTGACATGTTTCTATTTCCCCGTCTAGACTACGAGTTACCAAAACTCAGGAACCTGCCTCACATCTCAGTATCCCTCCCACACAGGACTTTTGCATGAGGTAGTATTCAACAAATCTGTGTTGAGTTTGGAGTGTTTAGAGGAGAATGGTTTATCTCACATAGCAATCTGTCTTTCTAAAGTAATGAGGTGGTAAAAGATGGCCTAAGGGAAATAAATACAATATAGAGTTATGGAGCAAGAATCTGGCCATGCAGAGAAAGACAAATACCAAATGATTTCCCTCATTTGTGGAGTATGACAATGAGGCGAACTGAAGGAACAAAATAGCAGTTTCACAGACTCCAAGAAGGGACTAGCAGTTACCAAAGGGGAGGGGTGGGGGACGGTGGGTGGGGCGGGAGGGAGAAGGGGATTGTGGGGTATCATGATTGGTGCCCATGGTGTGTGTGGGGTCACGGGGAAGACAGTGTAGCACAGAGGAGACAAGTAAGGACTCTGTGGCATCTTACTACACTGATGGACAGTGACTGCAATGGAGTATGGGGTGGGGGACTCGATAATAAGGGTGAATGTAGTAACCGCATTGTTTTTCCTGTGAAAACTTCATAAGAGTATGTATCAATGATACCTTAAGAAAAAAAATCTGACCATGGTCACCCTGCCCTGTGCAGGCAAGGGACACTATTTCTAGCAGACAGGAGCCTCCTGGGCTCATCTGGAGGCTATTGTCTACTTTTCTATAACCTGCCTCACCCAGTGCTAAGAACCGGGAGGGAATAAAGATTGTAAAATACCATTGCTGACCAAGAGAAACCTGTATTTTAGGCGCCAAGGTCTTCAAATTGGAGTACTGGCTGACTCTAGGACATACTAAGAAATTCTATTCCCAGAACCTCAACTGTATCCCTCCTCAGACTCTTTGCCCATTTCCCCTTCATGATATTTCTCCTACTTTACAGAAAGTCACTCCACACCTCCATCCAGAATATTACTGAGTATAACAATGTCCCAAGTTTGAAAACTAAAGTATCATACAAATGGAAAATTGGAAGTGGCCTCTTTAATGTTTATTCCACATTCCATAAATCCTCCTTAGCTTCCTGCCTTTCATAGACTGATGACTTTCTGTTAAAGGTGGATCACTGATTTACAAGTCGGGTATATTGGCCTAGGGATGTTCTGAAATCAGCGTGGACAATGGGAGCAGTGGTGATTCCTGTTTAACAACCTCACTTCTTTTAACTTTCTACTCCAAAAATGCATTCTTCATGAAGAAAATATTTGGGGAAAGCAAAGAGCCTCAGTAAGGAATAGTAAAAGGTTTAAAATAGCTCTTACTATGAATTTGTTTTAAAAATTCTCTTCATCTATTATAGCACTAATCCCCAGGATATGTCAGTAGCTGGAAAGAAAACACATATGATAGCAGAAACAGTACAGGTCCGTAAGGTTGGTCTTTTCAATGTAACTAGGAAGTTTCCTTGTAATACCAAATTTTCAAAAGTTTTTGACATTGGATGAAACCCATAGATAAAAGTTTTACATAATTTTAGATTCTGTGTGAATTACTAATACCATAGTCACAACATGTTTTATTAAATCATATCAAAAATATTTATTCCTTTACTAGAGGTCATATGTACTAGTTTTCCATGTTACATAAAAGTTACCATGAACCATGAACTCAGCAGCTCAAAACAACATACATTTATTATCACACAAGTCTCCATGAGTCAGGAGTCCTGGAGGGTTTAACTGAATTTTCTACTCAGGGTTTCACAGATTGCACACAAGTTGTAGTCTGGGGGTTTATTGCCTCTGAGGCTGGAGCCCTTTTCCAAGCTCATTGGTGATTGGCAGAATTTAGCTTGGTGGTTGTAGGACTGAGGTCCCAGCTTTCTTGCTGTCAGCTGAGGTTCATTTTCTACAACTAGAGGCCCCGGCAGTTCCTTGCCAGGTGGCTCTCTCACAAGTACCTTCACAACATAAGAGCTTACTTCTTCAAAGCCAGCAGGAAAGTAACTCCAGTCAGCTAAGACAGGCTTATAGAATGTAACCTAATCAAGGGAGTGACCAGCCCATTGTATCCACAGGTCTATCCCACTCAAGGGGAGTGAATGCCAGGGATGATGTACACCAAGGAAGGATCTTAGGGGTCATCTTAGAATCCTGCCTACCACACCTACCACACATTTTCCATTTTTGAAATGTTTAACATTGTGGGTAAAATGGCAATATTTCCAGAATCTCTTGCCTGACTTTAGTGCATCTCCGTATCAATAGGTGCTTCCAAAGGGTGGAGAGAAGTAGTCCATCTCCCTGTCAATAGGTAATTGCAAGGGCCAGCCAGGAACCTGGGAGGTAGGGTGGAGATTTTTACTCTGCTGTGGCACCCAGGTTGAGTGAGACATGGGACAACTGCTTGTAAGCAATAAATTGGTTTCTTAAACTTTATTTTTCCCTTTGACTGTGTGGATAAAATGAAAGTTCCTGTTGCCAGGATTCTCACCTGGCCCTGGTTGGCTAGCTCACTACACACGTGTGGGCAATATATTGCTATTGACTCGATATAAAGAGCTCCGCCCAGTGGCCTGGGCTACACAGTGGCACAGCTGCATGGCTGCAGGAGAGCAGAGCAGAGGCTGGAGTAGTGGCAGTGCCAAGGACAGAGGCCCAGAGGATAGCTGTGAGGGACAACTGTGCAGGCAGAGAGGCCCAGAGGCAGAGACCAGCTTGTTGCATGCAGACTCACTCTGAATCAACAGGATTTAGTGACTGACCTGCCACCATGGAAATAAAGTTAGATATAACCCTTTCACCCCAAGAACGTTTTACTGTCATTTTCTTTGGTCACACTGAATCCATAATGAACTTGCCTGGGGCTGAAACCCATTGGCAAGACAATTGGTGCTGTCAGCAGGATTGATTGTTGACCAAGGAAAAAGACAGGCTGCCCTTATGGGAGGGGTGCTTCAGCAGACTGTCCCTATGAATGGGGAGACAGTGGATTGTCCCCCAGTGGGTATGTGGTCTGAGGTGGCTTGCCTCCTGGAGGGCTGGGCCCCACCCCAGGACTGGAGACAAATGGAGGTGATACCTGAGGCAGTAGGGGTGGCCCTTGGTATAGTAAGTAGGTCTTTTGAGAGAAGGAGTGCCCGTGAGGCAGCAGGGACTGTGGGTTGGCTGCTGCTCACAGTATTAAAAATCTACAAAAGAGGAGGACACGTTCCTGAAAAAGACCCAAAAAATAGAGGCATGAGAATGCGAGCTGCAAACTGCTGTTGATTCACTGAAGAAGGAAATGGCATTGATATGACAAGAGGTAGCACGAGAACGCCAGCAGTAAGGTACCATTGAAGAGGTAAAAGATTCCTTACAGAACAAGATAGCAGCACTGCCAGGTGCTCTGAAGGAGGTAAAGGCCATAAACGAAAAAGACAAACTCCTGAGGAAAGCACAGGCAGAGGTGGCACGAGAATGCCAGCTGCAAAGCATTGAGGTAAAGGTAAGAGAGCTGGTGAAGACTGAGATAGCATTGCTGCGGGGCACTGTATAAAAGGTAAAGGATGTAGCAAAGGAGGCACTCAGGAGAGGGGAGAGAAAGGTGCTGACAGCCCTGGAAATGGAGGAGCTGGGGAAGGATGAAGGGGTGGAGCCGGAGGCACTGACCCCTCCTCTATTGAAAGCACGCCTAGTGGTTGTAAAGAAAATAAAGACCCAGCAGCCAAGACTTCCTCAAGGAAAGGCGCAGCTCCCTCCCCAGGTCATGGAGCACTCTATGCTCCACCCCTATACTCAGGCTGAACTGGTGGATTTGGGCTCCCGGTTTAGGCAGAAGCCCTCAGAGTCAATATCAACTTGGCTCCTGCATCTGTGGGACTTAGGGGTGGATGGAATTATTCTGTCGGGATCAGAGATGGGAAAGCTGGCTTCCCTGATGGTTCAGCCCACCTTGAGGCAGCAGTTACAAAGTGCACATTAGACCCCAGGAAATCACTCCCTTGATTGGCTTATGGTTGCACTTCATGCTGTGTGACCTAATCAGGGTGATCTACCATCCTCTCCTGCTAGATGGCAGATGTATGCTGAGCTCCAACAGGTGTTACAGGAGCTAGGCATAAGAAATGCCGTCTATAGTCCAGAGAATCATGGTCCAGATGAAGAGACTTTCATTACAGGGATGAGAAATATTGTGCTTCAAATGGCTCCCACATCCCTCTTTGGGTCTCTAGTGGCCATTCTTGCCTCTCATTTAGGGCAGCCCATAAGTGAGGTGACATACAGTAGTGGACTTAGGAGAGGCCGAAGCGAAAACACAGAAAGAAGTAAGGTCTGCTACTCACAAGAAGAATTTAAAGGGCCCCATGAAGGTTACGAGGACCCAGATGTGGGTTGATTTAATACAGGCAGGAGCAGATGGAAGGAAATTAGACAGGAAGCCAAATGGGATCTTACTGGAGCTATGGCAACAACTGAAACCAGAGCAGTAGTTCAAGCCATTAAGATAAAAAAGGCAGAGGTCAGAGATAGAGCAACAAGATCAGCCTGTGTGTCTGCAAGACTTTTTGCTGGAAAAGCTGGAGAAGAGGGTATTGTAAGGCCCACCCACGGTTCTTTTGGTTAGTAGAACTGATTTGAATGCAGCCAGGATGACCACTTAGTGGCAATGGATCTCCACAGGCTTGAGGTTTATTATAATTTGTTGTAATTTTTGTTATTTGTATATTGTATTATGTTGTTGTGGAGTTTGATTACAATGTCTAGCTTCCTTGAATAGGGACCACTGTAGAGGACTTGAGGGCACATAGATTGAGAGGAGAGAATACTGGAGGGGTGGAGTGTGGATAAAATGAAAGTTCCTGTGGCCAGTATTCTCTCCTAGCCCTGGACGGCTAGCTCACTACACATGTGTGGGCAATATGTTGCTACTGACTCTATATAAAGAGCTCCACCCAGTGGTCTGGGCTACATGGTGGCATGGCTGCAAGCCTGCAGGAGAGCAGAGCAGAGACTGGAGTGATGGCAGCACCAAGAACACAGGCCCAGAGGATGGCTGTGCAAGACAACTATGCAGGCAGAGAGGCCCAGAGGACGGCTGTGCAGGCAGAGAGGCCCAGAGGACGGCTGTGCAGGCAGAGAGGTCCAGAGGACGGCTGTGTGGGCAGAGAGGCCCAGAGGCAAAGATGGGCTTGCTGCATGCAGACTCACTCTGAGTGAACAGGATTTTAGTGATTGACCTGC
This sequence comes from Smutsia gigantea, assembly GCA_032199065.1. NCBI lineage: Eukaryota > Metazoa > Chordata > Mammalia > Pholidota > Manidae > Smutsia > Smutsia gigantea. Next base: position 20,406 of record JAVSCE010022381.1, on the reverse strand, counting down.
CACCATGGAAATAAAGTTGGTATAACCCTTTCACCCCAAGAATGTTTTGCTGTCATTTTCTTTGGTCACATTGAATCCATAGTGAATTTGCCCAGCGCTGAAACCCATTGGCAAGACAGACTGATTTCGGTTTCAAAGGTATTTTGCCCCAGGATTTCCCATCCCTCTCCTGAGATACAAACATTTTCTGCCTTCTATTACTAAAGAAACAATATTATATTTTAGTGACTGGTTAATTAGGCAACTGATTAATTTTTAGCATTATGTAACTTCCTTTCTTAGCTAAATACATAGGAAAATGTGATGATGGTGTCCAGAAAATTAATGGGAGAATGTCAGGATTCATCTTTAGTTAACAGAACTATTTCATAGTTTTTAACTATTCCTAAAAAAACAAGTAATAGTGATCAATATGCACACACACACATGCTTAGGAATGTTACATCTTTCATCAGACCTCTAACTTTATAAATAGCATCATTGTAGCTGTGCATTATATTGCACTATTATAAATTAAGAAAGCCTTAGATTATGATCATGTTTATCACTTACAATAAAAAATATTAATTTATATTAGACCAAAGTTGATTTGATTTTCTTTGGTTGCTTTTAGTAATCTGTTTTATATGAAACATCCTTATAAATTTTTTGATTAATTTTATCATTTCTGAATCAGTATCTGACTTGAACCCACAAAGCCAGGAGAACACCCTCTTCCATACAGCAGTGTGCTCCTAGGCTAGAGCTTTGGCTGCCTAGGAATTTTACTAATTACCTGCAAATTATACTTAATCTCATAGTAATTTTTCTTCCATAAGGAAATGGTAGACTAACTGCATCTTTAATTTTCTACTTTATTTCTTTTCTTTACAAGTATTATGGATTTAAGTGACGATTTGTTAATTTATTTAGCATTCAGTCCAACTAGCTTATATTTTAATTATAATTGCAACAAATGTTATATTTTAAAATCTCACCTACCGCAAAAAAGTTTCCTCATGTACATTCTACAAATATTTATTGAATGCCTTCATGATATATTCCTGAAGTTGTGTGTGGTCAGGAACTATACATTTCTTTTCCATGTTCATAACTCATTCTGTATCACATTGCTCAATATATAGTAGATACTTTGTAGTATTAAGTGACTGAAGACTAAATACAAAGATAACATCAATATTCTTAAGAAACTAATGATGAAATAGGTGAGATAACACAAATACTCAAATAACTACTATAAAATGAGACATATCATGTACCAGGTTCTATAGAAATAAAAATATTCAAAAATGAAAATTTCAAGGTAGAATACTTGTGATGAAATGGATTAGAAAATATTGGGTTAATATTTTACATTAATTGAACTGATAAAATTAGATAGAAATGTGGAAAAGGTCAGTGAAACATCAGAGGGTTCCATACAAGAGGTGTAGGTAGAAGAGGTGATTCCAAAAAAAATTATCATGTGGATTTTTGTCCATTTCTGAATTCTCCAAGACCTAGCTTAATATTTGTAGCATCCTCTGGTTATTAGGGGACTTATCTCTGTCTTTGAACTTAAACCAGTGCCTTCTTTGGAAACCCACAATGTAAGTACAGAGCTTCTGCATCGGTTCCTTCTCAGAGGATCTATGCTATCAGCACAGAACCTCACTTACTAATCTTGTTATGGACAACCCAGACTGGATCGCTGACGGAAGAACCAAGTAGCACTCATAGGTCTTGGAGGGTGGAGGTTTATTTCACATTGGCAGGCTCAAAAAAGATTGATCTCCAAAAGTCTGAGCCCCGAGCACAAGCAAAGGGAACAATTTATACCTTTCCACTTCCGTATATGTGGCAGTTTGGCGCATGTGGCAAGGTGGAAGAAGCTGGAAGGGTCTCAAGGTGGGGGGGGGGGCCTAAGAGTCTCCTGTTGACCCTATTGGCCATGTTGAATATTTTCCTTATCACTCCCCCCTCTGATGCCCCTTTAATCACCCTTTTAGGGGGCATCATCATCTTGGTTTATGATTTAGTCATAATGGCTTTGCATATACATGAGCTGTATGGAAGAAATGCATTCCTTAACAAAGTTAATGAGCCAGTTGAGGATACATGGTCCTACTAGGAGCCCAAGGAGCAAAAAGATTGCTGGCTCAGCAAGGCCAGTCAAAAGATTTGTTAGCCACGGGTTCCAGTCAAACCATTCCCGGAACCAGGACTTTTTGTTTTCTAGTATTTTATTTCTACATTGTATGTTTTCTTTTACTTGAGCTAGTGAGCTTCTAACTATGCCAGACTGGTTTGCATAAAAACAACAATCTTCTCCAAGGGCTATGCATAAACCCCCCTGGGACATGAATAGGACCAGGTCAAGTCCTCTATGATTTTGCAACACCATTTCAGCCAGGGAATCAATCTGACTTTGAAGTTGATTCATGGCAGATTCAAGCTGCTCTAAATCTTGGTTTACCTCTTGTGTTAGAGCAGTGAGCTCTAAATCTCCCTTTACTGGGGCCACTGTGCCCACTGTGCCCACTGCAGCTGATCCGGCTACACTGAGCCCAACTAGGGCAGGGATCAGTAAAGGGACAGCCCATTTTGCTCAGGAAATTTCACCGGGGGAAAGGAGGTAGCTTCCTTCAGGCCCACTACAAGTAAATATTTGGGGTAGCACTCAGATGAGGTTGCACAATCCAGGCTGGGCAGCAGTACAGATGCATCAAGCTAGTCCGATTTCACAGGCCCACCACGTGCCATTTAGGCAAGGTAAATTATAGAGATTCATTAGCGGTGATATTATTAACACAGATGTCAACAAGGTCTTTTCTTTGTGGTTTAGGGGGCCTTTCACAGGGCCAGAGGCATTTCCTGTTATGTCACCCATAGTTGTGGTCCTGGATGTAGGCACAGGGAATGATTGTGAATGGTGGTGGGAAGCAAGGTGAGCCCTATTCCAGTATAGTAAGGGGGTCTGGCTCTAAGGCATATCCAGCAGTCTGGCTAGCTCAGGCAGTGTTATATTTAGAAGTTGGTGCATATTTTGGAACATAGGAAACGAGCTAGGATTTTGCCACATTTTCCTCTTTGGATGGGGTGAAGCCCCTGCTGGGGACAGTCCAGGGCCCTTGGGGAGAACTTTATGGGGATCAAAGTATGGATCCCCTAAGCCTGCTAAGGGGGCCACGTGGCCTTAGAATAAATCTTGGCTCTTTATGCTGGATGGTTATTAGGGTTACTGGATCATATTCAGACTTATATAGCCTGATTCCCCAAATGTATCTAGTTCCCCACTGATAAAATAGAGGTTGTTTTATGGTGAGATTAAGTGCCCACCCTGATTGTTTCAAAGCTAGCCAGGGGTTATCAGCTGGCCCTGACTGCAGTAACATATACCCAATTGGGGCAGTAAAACTGTCCGGGGTTGTTGCAAGGTTTCATTTTTTGGGTTTTGGGGGGGTCATCAGGGCACATATATATATATACTTTGTCACTCTCTCAGGCACACCCTCACTGAGTACAATTGACTAACTGCTCCCATGAGAACAGGTGGGACAAGTTGAGGGTTAACATGGGGCCGGGTGCGATTGCCACAGGATTGGATGGGTTATATTCATATTTCCAACCACTTTGGGCCAAAATTTTTCCCTCTGAAGACAGTGTGAAGTTATACATCTTAGGGTTTCTCCATCCTAATGTGGTTTGGGCAGTCAGGCACAATTTAAGCAGGTATAGAGGCAGCATTATAAAGAGGTATTGGGGAGATGCAGACTGAGGCCCAAGTTTAAAGTAAGAGAGGCAAGTAAGTGCAGCAGCATAACCTATGATTACCCAATAGACAATAGGAAGGGCAACTTTGAGGGGGACAGTCCAGTCAGAGGGGGCAACAGCAGAGAGTCCAATTCCCAGGATGAGAGATCCCACTCCAGCGAGGGCCAGGCTCCACGTCATGCAGGTGTTCATTAGTCAGAGGGTAATCATCGGATGCAGAGGCAGAGGGGATTCTGGAAGTCTGGCTGGGCCTTCCACTGATGTATTTCTCCATCCAGATTATGGGCCTTTTTCACTCTGGAATGATGGACCCATGGAGTGATGTCTGAAACTTTGAGGGCAGTAGGAGTGGTTAGAACAATGTGGGGGCCAGTCCACTGAGGTTTGAGGGAGTCTTTTTGCCAATTTTTGACCCAGACTGAGTCCCCTACCTGGAAGGAATGTACTGGGGTCCTCAAGGAGATCGGAGCTCTTTCTATGGTGTATTGTTGCAGTTTATTTAGAGTGGCTCCTAAAACTTGGAGCTGTTCCCTTACTCCCTTATCTCCTATTTGGTGTAGGTTCCCTGGAAGGCTTCCTAGACATGGGGGGGAAGAGGGGGGGCTGTCTATACACTAATTCAAAAAGGGAAAAGCCTTGTGTCCCAGGTGTGCAACGGGCATGTAGGAGGGCCAAAGGGTAGTAGGTCTGGTCATGGGAGGCCAGTTTCTTGAGAGAACTTGGCTAGGGCTCCCTTGAGGGTGTGATTCATTCACTCCACTCTCCTTGAACTCTGGGACCCATAGGCGGTGTGGAGTTTCCAGGTGCTGTTGGGAGATTTAGTTAAAATCTGTACTGCATCTGCTACAGACGCAGGTCCATTATCACTGTGAATTGTAGATGGTAGGCCAAACCAGAGCGCAATTTCCTTCAGGAGGACTTTGGCTACCTCCCAGCTTCATTCTGTCCTGGTTGTGAAGGCTTTGACCCACCCAGAGTATGTACACACTATTACTAGGAAGTATCTGAGTCCTCTGCTTGGCTGGACATTTGTGAAGTCTATCTCTAGGTCTTCAAAGGGGGAAACTCTGGCCCTTTGGACACCTGGCAGGGGTCACGGTGCAGATCGAGCACTATTTCTGGTGCAAGTCATGCACCGCTCATTTGTTGCCTGACATAATGCTGACAACTGGCTGATGTAGTATTGCTTCTTGAGGAGGGCTTCCAGTGCAGTTTTTCCTAGGTGGGTGAGCTGATGATACTCGCTGACTAGATGCCTTCTGGTCACATTTGGGACAAAGATGCATCCGTCAGGCAGCATCCACCAGCCCTTTCCAGTTAGGGTGGCTCCTTCAGCCATGGTCCAGTTCTCCTTCTCAGTGTACTTGGGTGGAGGGGCCTCCACTGGGGGTGTTAGGGCCATGGTGAGGAAAGGAGCTTCACCTGTCTCCTTACTGGCTGCCACTTTAGCTGCTTCATCTGCCAAATGATTCCCCTGTATTATAGGGTCATTTCCCTTTTGGTGGCCTTTACAATGTAGAATTGCTACTTCTTTTGGGAGCTAAACAGCCTCGAGGAGTTTTAGTATTTCTTTCTTGTTCTTGATTACTTTTCCTGCTTCAGTGAGACCTCTTTCCTTGTAGATTGCTCCATGTATGTGTACAGTGGCAAAGGCATATCGGGAGTCAGTGTAGATGTTGACTTGCTTGCACTAGCTGATGGTGAGGGCTCAGATCGAGGCACATCTGTATAAGTCCCAGGCTGGGTCAGCCGAACTGAGTCACCGTTATGTCGAGGCGGCCGACCACAAATACAGCAAAGGTCCCACTCAGATTTCACAGCCAGACCGTGGAATCAGATTCAGTGCAAACTGAATGGTTTCAGTCGCTATGCACACTCACTCACATATTCAGACCAGATTTTAAACATTCCCTCCTTGGAGTTCCTACCTGTGACTTCTAAGAAGTCTCCAGGAGGTTATCCGGCTCCCCTTCCACCCCAACAGGTGGGAACTGGCTGGGTCAGGGGCCCCAGGGCCTTACCGTAATCCGACATCAGAACCAGATCCTCACCTGCCGAGCCTCTTTGAGTCCAGTGGGAACAGCAGAGTGGGGCTGGCCCAAGGTGACCGGGTGGAAGACTGCCGAAAGATTAGGCAGGGCACATCTTCTCCGTTGTGATCACCCATTCCATCATTGCCCCGCCATTGCCCCAAACCAGTGGCAACAATGGGCCAGTGCGGTTGGGTTTCCCGGTCAGGGAATCAAATGTTATGGAAAACCTGGTCTGGATCACTGATGAAAGAACCAGTGGCACTCAGAGGTCTTGGAGGGTGGAGGTTTATTTCACACTAGTGGGCTCAAAGGAAAGTGATCTCCAAAAGTCTGAGCCCCAAACACAGGCAAGGGGAGCAATTTATACCTTTCCACTTCTGTATATGTGGCATTTTGGCACATGTGACAAGCAAGGCAGAAGAAGAACATGGAAGGGTCTCAAATTGGGGGATGCTGAGAGTCTCCTGTTGACCCTATCGTTCACTGTTGAATATTTTCCTTATCAATCTGAAATTAGCTTGTTATATTTACCACTTAACCACAGAGAAATTTCTGCCACACAAAGCCCAGTAGAGATCATTAGACTACAGTAGATCATTCTGAACCCTCATATATGGAGTAATATTTGGAATGAATAAATCCTATTTAAGAGGCTTCCCAGCATTAGGAAGCGGGAGTCATAGAAGAGATTACTCATCTTAGTTCTTCTGTTGGGCTTTTCTGACTCTTCCTTTGAGGCACTAGTACCAAAACTTACTTGGTTATATGAAGGTATACATTATTAATGATTATGAATTTTATGATTCATTCAGAAAACATTTACTGAGCCCCAGTGCTAATGCTAGGTATTGGGTGAAAAGCTGAAGTCAAAAGTGAAAAAAATAGGTAGTCACTAACTTTACAAAGTGGAAAAGAGGTTACACTCATTCAAGTTCTTGTTACATTATCAAATATTTATATTTTAAATTATACTAATTATACATGGCATAATTAGCATATTTGGAGATGTTTTCATAGTGAGTTGATCTTATGAAAAATGTATAATTAAATGTTTTGTTTCTTCATTTATTCTTATTTGTATTCAGATATAATTCACATATAACAATTTATTAGTTTCAGAGGTGTACAATATGATTTGATACATATATATATCTAAATGTTGCAATATGATCATCACAAGGGTCTAGTTAACATCCATCACCAGTTATGAATTTTTTTTCTTGTGATGAGAACTTTTAAGATCTACTCTCTTAGCAACTTTCAAATATGCAATACATTATTTTTAACTATAGTCAGCGTGTACATTACATCCCCAGGACTTTATTTTTATAACTGGAAGTTTGTACCTTTTGACCACCCTCATAAAATGTTTTTATAATAATTACCACAGTGCATATTAACATAACTTTTTGTTGAGAAATGAAAACTTTTTCAGACAGAAAGTAAACCTAATTTTGCTGATTAGATTGATAATGAAGACTAGCTTTGCTACTTAAATTATGTGGTGGATATTCTGTACCTACAGTGCCCAATACAGTGCCACTTGCTACATGTGGCTAAAGTAACTGAGGAATTGAATATTTAATTTTAAATATGAAAACCTAAGCTATGTTTATTTTATTATATGGATTATATTTTGTAATGACAATATTTGTATATATTGATCTAAATGAAATAAAATGATTCATTTCATCTGTTTTTTTAGTGTAGGTACTAAAAAATTAGAATTGGATAAGGTGGTTCACATTGTGTTTCTATTAGACATCATTGTACAGTATGTTGTCTGAGCTAAATCTGGAACTTCAAGTTTTGGACAAAGACATAATCAAGGTAGTTGATAACATAAAAGAATATTATCAAGAATGTTGTAATGAATTTAAAATATTTAATATTCTAACCTTTCTTTACTAGATAAAACAAGGTCCCTCTAATACAAGAAAACTGGGTGCAATTAATTCTTGGTAGGTCTTCCTAGCCTCACAAAATGAGAAGGTGAATGACTCTAATAACTGAGTGACAAATCCTTTTGAAAGTCAGGTAGTTTATAGTTCTTTCGTTCCAAACACCAAGGAAGAAACTAATCAAACTGCCAGCTATTAGAGCATTCGAAATACTTTTTTTGAAAAAATAAAATTATGTCAATTAATATATGACAAAGGAGGCAAGAATATAAAACGGGGGGAAAAACTTTTCAATAAATGATGTTGGAAAAACTGGTCAGTACATGCAGAAGAATTAAGCTGGACCTCTATCTTACACCAAACACAAAAATAAACTCAAAGTGGATTAAAGACCTGAAGATATGAAACCATATAATCCCTAGAAAAAAACATAGGCAGCCAACTCTTGAGCAATGTCATTAGTTATTTTTCTGAATATGTCTCTCCAGGCAAGGGAAACAAAAGCAAAAATAAGTAAGTGGGACTACATCAAATAAAAATGCTTCTTCACAGCAAAGAACACCATTAACAAAATGAAAAGGCAACCTACTGAATGGGAGAAGATATTTGCAAATAATTTATCCCATAAGGGTCTAATAGCCAAAATATATAAAGAACGCAATTAAACACCAGAAAAAAATAGGCAGAGGACATGAACATTTTTCCAAAGATGTACTGACAGACACATGAAAAGATGCTCAACATTACTAATCATCAGAGAAATGCAAACCAAAACTACAATGAGATATTACTTCACACCAGTCAGAATGGTTACAACTAAAAAGACAAGAAAATACAAATATTGGTGAGGATGTGGAAAAAAGGGAACCCTTGTGCACTGTTGCTGGGAATGTAAATTGGAAAGCCTCTATTAAAGCAGTATGCAGATTTCTCAAAAACTAGAAATACAAATACCATACAAACTAGTAATTTCAGTTCTGGGAATTTACCCAAAGAAAACAAAATCACTAATTCAAAAAGATATGTGCATTCCTCGTGTTTACTGCAGCATTATTTACAATAGCCAAGATATGGAAGCAACCTAGGTGTCCATTGGTAGATGAATAGATAGAGAACATGTTATAGATATACAATGGAATATTACTCAGCCATAAAGAAGAATAAAATCTTCCCATTTGCAACAACATGGATGGACCTAGAGAGTATTATGCTAAGTGAAGCAAGTCAAACAGAGAAAGACAATACCATATGATTTCACTTATATGTGGAATCTAAAAAAATACAGCAAATGAACAAACAGAACAGAAATAAACCCATGGGCACAAAGTACAGATTGGTGACTGCCATAGAGGAGGTGTGGAATGGAATAAGTGAAAGGGAAAAAAAAATCAGTTTAGAATGTTGGATATCTTGGTCTGGGTGATGGTTATATGAGTGTTTACACATCAATATACACTGAGCTGTACACTAAAATTTGTGCCCTTTATTGCATGTATCCAATTGAAAAAAAAAAGAAAATATATGACTTTTACCATATACTACGAAGTTCAAAGAATTGGGTGACAGCAGTAACAAAATTCCTTCCATTTATATCTGTTTATGTATACGGACAAGGTTTTTCAGTGCTGATTGAGGCTGAATCTGTCTCATTCTAGTAATAACTAATATTCATTTACAGATAATTAAACTAATTGAAAAAAATTTTAATTTCCATACGTCTTTAAGGTATGTGCACTTCTAAAATATTTTTTTTTCCTTAATAATTAATTATCAGAATTACATTAGTGAATTCTCAAAAACTAAAAATAGAAATACCATATGACCCAGTAATTCCACCTCTGGGAATTTACCCAAAGTAAACAAAATCATTAATTTTAAAAGATACATGCAGATTAATAAAGAAAATGTTATTTTGGTAAGTTGTATAATAATAATGGTAACAATAGCTCAATCCAGAAAAGATGTTTTTAACATTAGGAGGATTTTTTTTTAACTAAATTTCAATTTAAATATACAGTTTCATAGTGTGGAAGTATGATATGTGATCAATAAAAGACTTCAAGACTTCTGTTACTGGCTAAGATAGAGTAAACCCACTACAACCAAGCTTTCCCAATGATTACAACTAAAAAATATGGACAAGAAATATAGAAAGCAGCTGCTTGAGGGCTCACAAAAAGTAAGCAATAGCAGATAGATTGGTGAGAGTGAAGTAAATACCAAAAATATTCATAAAAAGTAAATAGTATAAGGTAAAGAAGGACACATACAGGGGTGAGTTTCCCATAATTTTCCTCTTTTTCTCCCCTAGCTTTGACCCAAAGGCAGCCACAGTGTGTAACTGCACAGTTGGCACAGGCATCAAAACCTCCTAGAGACCATCTGTGGAGTATAAGAACAAAGCAAAAACTGAACGAACAAAACAGCAGCAGACTCACAGAACCCAAGAATGGGCGAATAGTTACCAAAGGAAAAGGGACCAGGGAGGGTGGGTGGGAAGGGAGGATAAGAGGATTAAAAGGCATTATGATTAGCACACATAATGTAGGGGTGGCATGGGGAAGGAAGTATAGCACAGGGAAGACAAATAGTGACTCTATAGCATCTTACTACACTGATGGACAGTGACTGTAATGGGGTATGTGGTGGGGACTTGATAATAGGGGGAATGTAGTAACCACAGTGTTGCTCATGTGAAACCTGAGCATAAGATTGTATAGCAATAATACCTTAATAGAAAAAAAACTCCCGGAGAAACCCTGTATTTCCGTTCAGCAGACCAGGAAAAGAGGCTCCTGCAAGCACGAACGAATGGGGGGAACCTCCTTATTTTTTCTTTTTCTTCTCTTATGGCCCTACCTGAAAGGCAGTTTGAGTCACAGAACTGCACTGTGGTGGCAGTGGCACAGGCATTTAAAATCTCAACTGAAACTTGTCTTTCAGGACAGAGGAACTGAGCTAAAGGAACTCTCTGATCTGAAGACTGGGGTGTTGTGGGGGAATCCCCATTATTTTCTTCTCTCTTTTCTTTCACTGCCTTGCCCCCAAGTCAGGCCCAACCATGTAGGACTGTGTGGTAGCCTGGCTGCTAAAGCTCCAAGAAAAAGCTCATCCTTCTCGTCAGAGAACTGAGAAAGGCGGACCCTGGTCACTGTAGAGTGTGGGGAAAATCTGGAAAGGAGAGAGCTAGAGAAGGGACTCCCTAATTCTGATCAATAAAAGTGATAAACAGCTGGCCAGACCGACCAAGAAAAAAAGGGAGAAGACACAAATTACCATTATTAGGAATGAAAGAGGAAACATTACTGCAGACCCTACAGACATCACAAAGGTAATGACTACACTGCAAATAAGTCTATTCCCATAAATTAAGATGCTTAGAAGAAAAGGACCAATTCTTTGAAAGATACAAAGTACCAAAAGTCACACAAAAAGAAATAGATAACCTGTGTAGTTTTGTATCTATTTAAGAAATTGAATTTGTAGTTAAAAATCCAGTCTACCAAACACTTAAGGATGAAATAATAACAAAATATAAGAGAAGAGGACATTTTCCAGCTCATTTTAGGAAGCCTGAATAGCCTGACCCCAAAACCAGAGAAAGACATTACAACAAAGTAAAGCTAGAGCAATCTACTTATGAACTTAGATACAATAATCTTTCACAAAATATTGGTAAATTGAATCCAGTAGGAGTTATCATGGGAAAGCAAGGCCGACATATATTAAAAAATCAACCAGTGTACATGTGTACGCCAAAGAATGCCAAGAATTGATGGCTACCATGAGAAACTAGTAAAAGGCAAAAAAGCGTTCTACCTAGTTTCAGAAGAAGCACTACCCTGCTAGCACCTTGATTTTGTACTTCTAGCCTCCCAAACTGTGAAACAATAAATTTCTGTTGTTTTAAGCCCCTCCCTGACCAAAAAAATCAATGTAACTCACTATTTCAACAGACTGAAGAAGAAAAATCATAAGATCGTCTCAGTAGGTACAGAAAAAGCACCTAACAAAATTCAACATTCATTCAGGAAAAAAACAAACTCAGCAAACTAGGGATAAAAGACAAGTAACATCTATAAAAAGTTACAGTTAATATCATATGTAATAGGAAAGACTGAATGTTCCCTCCTAATATATGAAAGAAATCACAAATTTCACAAAGAATTTTAATCCAGAATGTATAGAGAATTTTAAAAACACAACAAACCCTATGATAAAGGACTCAAGAATATACAATGGGGAAAGGATAGTCTGTTCAATAAATGGTGTTAGGAAAACCGGATCTATCTTATACCATACACAAAGATCAATTCAAAATGGAATAAAGACTTTATTTAACATAAGATGTGAAACCATAAACTTCTTAGAGGAAAAGAGGGGGCAAGCTCCTTCACATTAGTCTTAGTACAAAAACAAAAATAAACAAGTGAGACAACATCAAACTAACAAGTTTCTGTACAACAAAGGAAACCATCAGTGAAATGAAAAGGCAACTTACAGAAGGGAGAAAATATTTGCAAATCATATATGTGGTAAGGGATTAATATCATATGTGTATGTGTATATATATACACATAATATATATGTGTGTATATATATATAAATATATATATACACACACACACACTATATATATATATACATATATTAATTATGTTATATAAACACATATAACTCAATAGAAAATAAAACAATACAATTAAAAAATGGGCAGGGGATCTGACTAGACATTTCCCCAAAGACATAGAGATGGCCAAAAGGTACATGAAAGGTGCTCAACATCACTAATCATCAGGGAAAGCAAATCAAAACCACAGTGAAATAACACCTCATACCCAAAGAATCAAAAGTTAAGGTTATCAAAAAGGTAAGAAATAATAAGTGTTGAGAAGGATGTGGGGAAAACGAAACCCTTGTGTACCTTTTGTGGGAATGCAGCCACTGTGGAAAATAGTATGGAGATTCCTCAAAGGATTAAATCAGAAACTAACATATAATCCACCAATCCCATTTCTGGGATTTATCCAAGATCCAAATGAAATCTTATCTTGAAAAGATCTTGCTCTCCTATGTTCATTGTAGCATCATGTACCATAGCCAAGACACGGAAACAACCTAACTGTCCATCAGCAGATGAATGGATAAATGTGGTCTCTCTCTATATATAATGGAATATTATTCAGCCATAAAGAAGGAAATACTGTTGTTTATGACAACATGGACCTTAAGGGTGTGTTATGCTAAATGAAATGAGTCAGACAGAGAAAGATAAACACTGTCTAATCTCATTTATATGTGGAATGAACAGACTGATGGTTACCAGAGGCAAGGGGTAGAGAGGTGGGTGTGAGTAAAATGGATAAAGGTTGTCAAAAGGCACAAACTTCCAGTTATATGATAAATAAGTCCTGGGGATGTAATGTATAGTATGGTAACTATAGTTAACAATACTGTATTATGTATTTGAAAGTTGCTAAGACAGTGTATCTGGTAAGTTCTCATCACAAACAAACACAGAACTCTATGTCTGGTGAGCAGTGTTAACTAGACTTATTCTGGTTATCATTTTTTAATATATACATATATTAAATACTATGTTGCACACCTAAAACACAATGTATGTCAATTATATCTCCACTAAAAAAGAAAACAAACCTAATATAATGAACAAGATTGACTTGCATGCATGCTACAGAGAAATTGATTGTGAAAGGAAGAGTCAATCATCATTGCAGTCTTACTGTAGGAAACTGTCACAGATTCCCCAGCCTTCAGCAACCACCACCTTGATCAGTGAACAGTCAACAACATACAAGAAAGACCCACCATGAGGAAAAAGACTATGACTCACTAAAAGCTCAGAGGATGGTTAACATTTTTAGCCTTACAATATTTTTAAATTAAGGTATGTACTTTTTTTTTAGACATGAGACTATTACACACCTAATAGACGACAGTGTAGTGTGAACAAAGCTTGTATGTGTCCTGGAAAACAAAAAAATTCATATGACTTACATTCTGGTGCTACTCACTTTATTGCAGTGGTCTGGACCCAAACCTGCAGCATCTGCAAGGTATGCCTGCACCTGAACCATGAGAGAATCACATCTGCTTAGCTTGTCGCGATACTTAAGAAGTTTAAAAAGAAGTGGTCGCACACAGTAAGGTCAGCCAACTGCTCAGACCTCCCAGGGTGGAGGGGCTTAATGAAGTCCCTAGAACCCAGAGTCTAGGCCTCAGGTTGCAGTTTCAAATAATGGTTGCTTTTCTCCTTTATAATTGTGTTTAAAAAGGCTTATTATAATACATGAAATTTTAGCAAGAAATGTTTATTGATACGCCCTCAAACCTCCCATCTATACCAAATCCCTCTATCAGGGATGGTAATATGTTAAAGTTTTGATATGTAACTTTCCATACTTTTTCCAAGTCCCCAAATTCCATATTTGTACACAAGTATAAGGTACTTCGTAAACAAATAAAAAAGGGATACTTATTAAATAATAAAAAAGATAATAAAATACACACTTTTTAAATAATTTATTTTGGATCATTAATCTACAATTACATGTGCAATATTATGGTTATTAAACTACCCCCTTCATGAGGTCCCCCCCACCAACCCCATTACAGTCACTGTCCATCAGCGTAGTGAGATGCTATAGAATCACTACTTGTCTTCTCTGAGTTGTACAGCCCTCCCCGTGCCCCCCCAACATTACGTCTGCTAATCATAAAGCCCCTTTTGCCCTCTTATCCCTCCCTTCCCACCCATCTTCCCCAGTCCCTTTCCGTTTGGTAACTATTACTCTGTTCTTGGGTTCTGTGAGTCTGCTGCTGTTTTGTTCCTTCAGTATTTTTTCTTTGTTCTTATACTCCACAAATGAGTGAAATCGTTTGGTACTTGTCTTTCTCCGCCTGGTTTATTTCACTGAGCATAATACCCTCTAGCTCCATATCCATGTTGTTGCAAATGGTAGGATTTGTTTTCTTCTTATGGCTGAATAATATTCCATTGTGTATATGTACCACTTCTTCTTTATCCATTCATCTACTGATGGACACTTAGGTTGCTGCCATTTCTTGGCTATTGTAAATAGTGCTGCAATAAACATAGGGGTGCATATGTCTTTTTCAAACTGGGCTGATGCAGTCTTAGGGTAAATTCCTAGGAGTGGAATTCCTGGGTCAAATGGTATCTCTATTTTGAGTTTTTTGAGGAACCTCCATACTGCTTTCCACAATGGTTGAACTAATTTGCATTCCCACCAGCAGTGTAGGAGGGTTCCCTTTTCTCCACATCCTCGCCAACATTTGTTGTTGTTTGTGTTTTGGGTGTTGGCCATTCTCACTGGTGTGAGGTGATATCTCATTGTGGTTTTAATCTGCATTTCTCTGATGATTAGCGATGTGGAGCATCTTTTCATGTGCCTGTTGGCCATCTGAATTTCTTCTTTGGAGAAGTGTCTATTCATGTCCTCTGCCCATTTCTTAATTGGATTATTTGCTTTTGTTTGTTAAGGTGCGTGAGTTCTTTATATATTTTGGATGTCAACCCCTTATCGGATACGTCATTTATGAATATATTCTCCCATACTGTAGGATGTCTTTTTGTTCTACTGATGGTGTCCTTTGCTGTACAGAAGCTTTCCAGCTTCATATAGTCCCACTTGTTCATTTTTGCTTTTGTTTCTCTTGCCCGGGGAGATATGTTCATGAAGTCACTCATGTTTATATCCAAGAGATTTTTGCCTATGTTTTTTTCTAAGAGTTTTATGGTTTCATGACTTACATTCAGGTCTTTGATCCACCTTGAGTTTACCTTTGTGTATGGGGCTAGACAGTAGTCCAGTTTCATTCTCTTACATGTAGCTGCCCAGTTTTTCCAACACCAGCTGCTGAGGAGGCTGTCGTCTCCCCATTGTATAGCCAAGGCTCTTTTATCAAATATTAATTGACTGTATATGTTTGGGTTAATGTTTGGATTTTCTATTCTGTTCCACTGGTCTGTGAATCTGTTTTTGTGCCAATACCAAATTGTCTTGATTACTGTGGCTTTGTAGTAGAGCTTGAAGTCAGGGAGCGTAATTCCCCCTGTTTTATTCCTCCTTCTCAGGATTGCTTTGGCTATTCGGGGTCTTTTGTGGTTCCATATGAATTTTAGAATTATTTGTTCGAGTTCTTTGAAGAAAGCTGTGGGTAGTTTGATAGGGATTGCGTTGAATCTGTAGATTGCTTTAGGTAGGATAGCCATTTTGACAATATTTATTCTTCCTAGCCAAGAGCATGGGATGCATTTCCATTTGTTAGTGTCCTCTTTAATTTCTCTTAGGAGTGTCTTATAGTTTTCAGAGTACAGGTCTTTCACTTCCTTCGTTAGGTTTATTCCTAGGTATTTTATTCTTTTTGATGCAATTGTGAGTGGAATTGTTTTCCTGATTTCTCTTTCTGTTAGTTCATCATTAGTGCATAGGAAAGCAACAGATTTCTGTGTTGTGTTAATTTTGTATCCTGCAACTTTGCTGAATTCAGATATTAGTTCTAGTAGTTTTGGAGTGGAGTCTTTAGGGTTTTTTATGTACAGTACCATGTCATCTGCAAATAGTGGCAATTTGACTTCTTCTTTACCAATCTGGATGCCTTGTATGTCTTTGTTTTATCTGATTGCCGTGGCTAGGACCTCCAGTACTATGTTGAATAACAGTGGAGAGAGTGGGCATCCCTGTCTTGTTCCCGATCTTAGAAGAAAAGCTTTCAGCTTCCCGCTGTTAAGTATGATGTTAGCTGTGGGTTTGTCATATATGGCCTTTATGATGTTGAGGTACTTGCCGTCTATACCCATTTTGTTGAGAGTTTTAATCATGAATGGATGCTGAATTTTGTCAAATTCTTTTTCAGCATCTATGGAGATGATCATGTGGTTTTGTTGTTCTTTTTGTTGATGTGGTGGATGATGTTGATGGATTTTCGAATGTTGTACCATCCTTGCATCCCTGGGATGAATCCCACTTGATCATGGTGTATGATCCTCTTGATGTATTTTTGAATTCGGTTTGCTAATATTTTGTTGAGTATTTTTGCACCTACGTTCATCAGGGATATTGGTCTGTAATTTTCTTTTTTGGTGAGGTCTTTGCCCGGTTTTGGTATTAGAGTGATGCTGGCTTCATAGAATGAGTTTGGAACTATTCCCTCCTCTTCTATTTTTTGGAAAACTTTAAGGAGAATGGGTGTTATTTCTTCTCTAGATGTCTGCTAGAATTCAGTGGTGAATCCATCAGGTCCGGGGGTTTTGTTCTGGGTAGTTTTTTGATTACCGATTCAATTTCGTTGCTGGTGATTGGTCTGTTTCGTTTTTCTGTTTCTTGCTTGGTCAGTCTTGGGAGGTTGTATTTTCCTAAGAAGTTGTCCATTTCTTCTAGGTTTCCCTGCTTGTTAGCATATAGATTCTCATAATATTCTCTTGTAATTCTTTGTATTTCTGTGGGGTCCGTCGTTATTTTTCTATTCTCATTTCTGATTCTGTTTATGTGTGTAGATTCTCTTTTTCTCTTAATGAGTCTGTCTAGGGGTTTATCTATTTTGTTTATTTTTTCAAAGAACCAGCTTGGTTTCATTGATTTTTTTCTATTGTTTTATTCTTCTCAATTTTATTTATTTCTTCTCTGATCTTTATTATGTCCCTCCTTCTGGTGACTTTGGGCCTCATTTGTTCTTCTTTTTCCAATTCAGTAATTGTGTCTTTAGACTATTCATTTGGGAATGTTCTTCCTTCTTTAAATAGGCCTGGATTGCAATATACTTTCCTCTTAGAACTGCCTTTGCTGCGTCCCACAGAAGTTATGGCTTTGTGTTGTTGCTGTCATTAGTCTGCATATATTCTTTGATTTCTGTTTTGATTTGGTCGTTACCCATTGATTAATTAGGAGAATGTTGTTAAGTCTCCATGTGTTTGTGAGCCTTTTTGATTTCTTTCTAAAATTTATTTCTAGTTTTATACCTTTGTGATATGAGAAGTTGGTTGGTAGGATTTCAATATTTTTGAATTTACTGAGGTTCTTTTTGTGGCCTAGTATGTGGTCTATTCTGGAAAATGTTCCATGTGCACTTGAGAAGAATGTGTATCCTATTGCTTTTGGGTGTAGAGTTCTGTAGATGTCTGTTAGGTCCATCTGTTCTAGTGTGTTGTTCAGTGCCTCTGTGTCTTTACTTATTTTCTGTCTGGTTGATCTGTCCTTTGGAGTGAGTGGTGTGTTGAAGTCTCCTAAAATGAATGCATTGCTGTCTATTTCCTCCTTTAATTCTGTTAGTATTTGTTTCACATATGCTGGCGCTCCTGTGTTGGGTGCATATATATTTATAATGGTTATATCTTCTTGTTGGACTGACCCCTTTATCATTATGTAATGTCCTTCTTTATCTCTTGCTACTTTCTTCGTTTTGAAGTCTATTTTGTCTGATACAAGTACCGCAACACCTGCTTTTTTCTCTTTGTTGTTTGCATGAAATATCTTTTTCCATCCCTTCACTTTTAGTCTGTGTATATCTTTGGATTTGAGGTGAGTTTCTTGTAGGCAGCATATAGATGGGTCTTGCTTTTTTATCCATTCTGTTACTCTGTGTCTTTTGATTGGTGCATTCAGTCCATTTACATTTAGGGTGATTATTGATCGATATGTACTTATTGCCATTGCTGGCTTTAGATTCATGGTTACCAAAGGTTCAAAGGTTGCTTCTTTACTATCTAACAATCTAACTTAACTTTCCTGTTAAGTTATTGTAAACACCATCTGATGTTTCTTTATTTCTCTCCCTTCTTATTCTTCCTCCTCCATTCTTTATATACTAGGTGTTTTATTCTTTGTCTTTAGTTAGTATTTGGATGGTCTGCTTTCTTTGCTATAATTTTATTTTCTCTGGTGACATCTTTTTAGCCTTAGGGGTGCTTCCCTCTAGAGAAGTCCGTTTAAGATATCCTGTAGTGGTGGTTTATGAGAGGCAAACTCTCTCAACTTTCATTTGTCTGGAAATTGTTTAATCCCTCTGTCATATTTAAATGATAATCGTGCTGGATACAATATTCTTGGTTCGAGGCCCTTCTGTTTCATAACGTTAAATATATCATGCCATTCTCTTCTGGCCTGTAAGGTTTCTGTTGAGAAGTCTGATGATAGTCTGATGGGTTTTCCTTTGTAGGTGATCTTTTTTATCTCTCTAGCTGCCTTTAATACTCTGTCTTTATCTTTGATCTTTGCCATTTTAATTATTATGTGTCTTGGTCTTGTCTTCCTTGGGTCCCTTGTGTTGGGAGATCTGTGGGCTTCCGTGGACTGCGAGACTATTTCCTTCCCCAGCGTGGGAAAGTTTTCAGCAATTATTTCTTCAAAGACACTTTCTATCCCTTTTTCTCTCTCTTCTTCCTCTGGTACTCCTACAATGCAAATATTGTTCCGTCTGGATTGGTCACACAGTTCTCTTAATATTCTTTCATTCCTAGATATCCTTTTATCTCTCTCTGCCTCAGCTTCTCTGTATTCCTGTTCTCTGATTTCTATTCCATTAACAGTCTCTTGCATCTCATCCAGTCTGCTGTTAAGCCCATCGATCACTTGTCTGATTTCTGCATTGTCTTTCCTCAGTTCCCTCACTTCCTCCCTCAGCTCTTGCACATTTCTCTGTAGATCCATCAGCATGGTTATGACTTTTGTTCTGAATTCTTTTTCAGGAAGACTGTGCATTTCCATGCCTTCAGGCTCCCTCTCTGGGGTTGTCTGGTTGATCTTAGTCTGGACCATATTCCTCTGTCTTTTCATGGCTATAGAAGTGGTCGCTGGTAGTTGCCATGTCTGTCAGCTGGGCTCTTTAAGACTTCAAAAAGAAAATGAGAAAAAGAAAAGAGAAAGAAAGAAAAAAAAGAAAGAAAAGAAAAAACAAAAAACAAAAAAAATGCCCACCAGGAGTATATTCTGTGGGGATGCTGTAGGTTGCGCTGTTGCCCCACTGTTCCGCAGTTGTGGCCGCGCCGCTCCGCAGGGCCCTTTATAGCTCTGGCTGGGGTGGGAATGAATGGGATGCTGTTGATCTTTGTGGGAAGTCTAAGGGTGGCCACCCTTTCGCAGTCGCCAGCTAAGGGGTTCCAAACTCCCCAGGACTCCTAGCCTGCTGGGCTGAGTGTGCCGGGGTGATCTGGCTCCTCCGCTGGGCTCCTGTCTCTTTAAGAGCACTGAAAAATGCGCGGTTCTTTTTTTTTCTTTTTTTTTTTCCTTCCCAGGAGCTGGCTGCCAGCACCCTGGTGCGTTCCCCGCTCAGATCCTGCACCCTCTGTCTCTCCAACCTCCGCTACACCGCGCTATGTGTGTCAGTGCTCCCTGTGCGGATCACCTTGGTGGGATATAATATATGAATGTTAAGGGTCATTTTCCCAAAAAAATTCCCACCTTAGAGGTGGAAATGGATATCTTGTTACTTATTTATTCATTTACATGTATTATGCATCAAAGGTACTGATGTTGATTAAATGCTATGTGCTCAGTATGACTGCTAGTGTGCTGAACAGAGATGGGGTATGTGTGGCAGTTAGGATAAATGAGAGATAGAAATTGTATTAAAAAGCAAAGCAAAACAAAAACCCTCCTAACTAGACTTCTGAGAACTCCTTGCCTGATATTCAAGTCATTCTTAGTCCTTAAATCTTCAAGTTCACATTCAGTTTTCCA